>DWME01010424.1:0-10222 GCA_018244795.1 Parelbella ahira ahira
GCTACCACCGCCACAACCGCCGCCGCTACTGCTGTTGTTTTCCCGCACTGGAGAATCGCCTGCATGAATAATGTCCACCAATTAATATTTTTGATATTTAATAAACTGCGTTATTAATATTCCCTGAATTTGTAAAGGACACTAGGTATTATTATTATTAAACCATTCATCATAGGGCCCTTTTATCATTCCTTTGTTGAAAACAGGTCTTTTCTCAAAACAAGTAGGTCTAATATCATAGTCCGTCACGCTGGCCAAGTGCCGATTGGTAGACTATTATTATTACTAGGGAGACAAACAAAATAACATACTTCCAAAGCTAAGAGATGCTCCTGAGTCCTGACATAAAATAATAGAACGCTTGCACGGTACCTACGCATGCTAATCCACATATATCGCATACAGGCGTTACAGATTCATAACGGAATTATTTTTACCATGACGAGGGTTCTTCAAGAAAAGTCCAAAGAGAGCTCTTCTTCGAAGCTGGTAATGTATGGGGCACGCCTTGGATGTTGAAATTGAGCAGCGGTGACGGTAAACACTTAATATCCGGTTAGGCCGTGTACCCGTTTGGCGCGCCAAATATGTAAAACAAATACATACAGCTATTGGAGTTGAGATGTTTCCGGGGCGGCGCGGCGTTGTGCGCGGTGTTGTGCGCGGCGCTGTGCGCGGCGTTGTGCGCGGCGCTGTGCGCGGTGCTGTGCGCGGCGCTGTGCGTGGTGCTGTGCGCGGTGCTGTGCGCGGCGCTGTGCGCGGGCGCGGGGTGGCGCGGCGGCGGTGAGTGGCGCGCGATGGCGCGCAGATCCGCCTCGATGTCGCGCTCATCCAGTAGGAACGTCAGCGTCGTCGTCAGGGGCTTGCGCCGCTTCTCGGGCGCCGGCGCCGGCTCGTTTGCACGCCGCCGGAGGATCCGCTTCATTACTGGTTTCACCTGGAAAACAGATCAAACATTATTGAAGAGATTTCATTCAAATACTAAATTACATCAATCTTGCTCCAAAAATGTAATGTAAATAATTAGTTTTATTAATTTAAAGCTAAATCCTACCTCCATAGAATCCCCATTGAGCTCCATACTGTGCCTCTCGTTCTCTATCATCTTCCGCTTGTCCTCAAAATCATTGAGTAGGTTCTCCCTAAGCTCTATTTTCTTCTCCTCAAACTCTTTGGCAGCTGCCTTTTTCTCCGCTACATACTCTCGTTCCACCACGTCATACATGTGATCTCTGTAACAGAAATGCTTATGGATAAAATTAAATCCACTCAAGGACACATTTAAAGAGACATACCACCACACCTTTATTCTCCTGTCAGGATAGGTAGAGGGGTGTAGTAGATACATGTTTCACCTGTTATGTTATTAATTTCATGAAAAAAAGAGGGTGAGTCAATTGCCATATATGGGAACAATTCAAGATTCTGTATTACTACATATTAGGATTTTCAACTTGGAAAGAAAACTTTGCCTGACACTGGGAGATGAATTCAGGACCTCTCGCTCAACAATCAAGCTTGCAACCACAAAATGAACGAAACAATCATTTATAAGTATTATCTGTGGAGATTTTCTGTCTTAGCTATGAACCTTGGATTTGATTTATTACAACACAATGTAACAATTACAAGACACAATAAACAATTTATCTACAGGGCAATGTCACAGGGAAACCAGATAACACTTCTCCACCAAATTCTATAGTTTCCTAGATTTTAAGGTAATTTAAAAATGGTTTCCAAACCAACTTGTATATCCTATTGATTCTCAGTCGCTCATGCAATTGATGCTCCAGCCTCTTGACCCTTCTTTGGAACTCCGGAAGCACACCATCCTCTAGCTGCTGTAGCTGCTTCTTTAAGCTCAAAAGCTTGTCTTGATACATCCTGAGGGGTTTTAAATATGCCATTAATCATATTCTGTTATTATAGTTTCATATTCGACTGATCAGGATGCATACAGACTGCCTGATGGTATCTGTTGTACGTATAGAAACAGCAAACTGAAATTTGACTAATTGATATGTATACTACATGTTCAGAAGGACTTTCATAAGCAAAAATTTTAGATGTCATATCTATTCTGGAGTGAAAAATATATGATATATGCAAAGTGCCTGGCAGTGGTTGGATGTGAAGAGCTGAAGATTGAGCTCAGTGGCGTGCCATTGGTGAGGCATATGTCCAGCAGTGAATGAGAGTAGGCTGATGATGATGATGATGAAGATATCTATTTTTAATTTTTGTATCAATACATTTTGTTAATGACATATTCTGTTATTCTAAACATAATCATTTGAATAGATATCATAAATGTTGTGGTAGCTCACAACTTTGCTTAAATAATTATCATTCTATTCTTTAATTAATTAATATCTCTCTTAAATACTGCTGAAAAAAATATGAAAGTTTCATTGGTAATAAAGATAGTCGGATGTTATATTATATACAGTTATAGAATTTTAATATAGAAAGGATTCTTACTGTTCCTTCATTTCAACCGGCTCATCATTATTTGGCATTTCAGTCTCGCTCGCCTCTTCTGTATCTGAAAAATAAATGTGCATAAATTAAGTATTAAATCCATACTATTGCTACAATAGAAATACATATTTAATGAATTTGACATCTTTGTAAACACGTATTGTTAAACTAGTCTCACAGAAAAAGAAGGAAGGATCCTAGTTTACCATATGGGCTTAGTAAGGATAACCAACTTTATACATCTCAGAATTGTGAAGAATTTCTGAACGTACCATTAATATGTGACAGTAAACAAATACATTATTTCATTCATTTCCTTCGTGACTCCAGGACAGTACTGCAATTTACAATTTTTCGAGTGAGTTTGGTAAAATAGTTTAGTAGTTAATGCACAAGAACTTTTTAAATTTACAATGCCAAGGAGAAGACAACCTGACAGCTGAAATGTGCGACAAGCTATGAGATGCGCTAACCGCGCTGATGAGCAATGAGACACAAAATAATGATAATAGGCATATTGGCATATGAGAATTGCATTCTCGAGTGACAGAAAATGAAGTGGATAAACTTGCGGTGGAAAGAATTTATGCACATCGAACATAACAAAAGTGAGCATGACACAATATGACATGACATGACGTTTTAGAGTATTTTTTTGGTTATCTGATAGTTTTTGGTTATTCAACTTTGACACATTCGGTTTAAAGATCTTTATTTCTCATTATAACATCAGTCATTTACATGAGAACCATATTATACCTAAGAAATAATTATAAATATCCAGTACAGGCAGTTAAAAAATAAGATTAAGAAAAAAAAGACACATTTTGAGGGTAGCCTAACAAATGCCCATTGTATTCATTGTCAAAGCTTTGGTATGCATAGCAATGTTTTGCGATTGAAACAGTTTGAGCGTCGCGTTTGTCACTTAGGATATCGTGCGTAAAAATAGCCAGAATTGAAATCAGTTTTTCTAATGTCACTATTTACACAACGTTGAGCGGTCTCTGGTTTGATTCCCGCTAGTCAATTGGAATAGTATTTATATTTTTCACAAACATTCCTGCAACACATTTAATTCGTGCGGTACTGCGATAGTCTTGTATATACGGACGTATAGGTAAGAAGTCGTCATGTATACGGTTTCGTTGTCTCGATATACTGTTCGGTGTCTCTTGCGCCCCTTTATTACGATGGACTGTGGTCGTACATCGTACTCACGGTACTGGTGGCACCATTTTACATATATCTGTGCAAAACGTATGTATAAATTCGTCCCGAGTGATCTTTTAGGTTTTGTAGAAAGATGGCCATATCAAGAACGCATTAAAGGATCCTCTGTTAATAATATGAGCATGCCAAATTTCCTTGTCTTGTTACTCACGATTATTCTGTCGATTATCAAAAAAAAAATCATAAATGTTTTATTTTACAAATTTTTACAATATTGTAACATAGTTGGATCATTATTATACGTAATCGTGGGATCTAAATGTCTCTCTAACCGTCTCTACGAGAGTAGGCTCTGCAAATTTGCCTCTGAAAATATGTTTTATAAAGAGCATACATGCTACCACTTACGTATAATAATTAGGTTTTAATTTCAGTTCAATCAAGATGAAAGAGACCAAGTACTTTCGGCCATCATTCCGTCGTAATAAAGGTCATATATCCGTGTCGCGTTCGCAGATATTCCGTTTTCTATAACACATTATATAGACTTATACATATGTTCGCTTAGGATATGTTAGGTCGTATTTGTACATATTGATACGTCAATAAACATTACCATCATTGACTGGTGCATGTCTGCATTCGCCATATTTTTTTAAATCATAAACTTTAAACATTCATACAAAGAACATATCCAATCATACATATAGGTACTTATATAGCTTTTTTATTATATGAGCGAGCCTAGAATAAGCCTATCCAGGCGTGCTGTAGATAATTGTAATGATTTACGTCTTCGGAAACGCAGATGCTGAAGGATATTCTACTCATTGACAGGCTACCTAGTACATAGAAAAATAGACTTGCTATATAGTATTTACCTGACAAGCTATTTGCGCAAATGCCTGCTCTTAAAAGTTACTATTTTGCTAGTTCACTATTATTTCTTGTAACGTTTCACTTGATCAGTTTGCAATAAGTCCTAAGTAAAACAATATCTATTCCATTTGGCAGTTGCCTGTAATAATTACACCAAATATTTATTGCCCAATACTGACTGACGTAATCGAAATGAATCATAACCTTATCCCAGCCAATGACAAAAAGATATTCGAAAATTAACGGATAATTTTCGGATAGTGTGACGTAACAAACATTTTATTGACTATCGACCGTGACAATTGTACATGTGGAATTTTTCCTTCGTGACATCGTAAATTTTCTGATTCCGACACGCACTCCACCATGCTGTATAATGATGGACAAATATATAACAGGTATTTTAGGTACACAAATGTCTGCCGTAGCTAAGATATCGCCACGTTATTATCATTATTATTATTAAGTATATATCATAGATATGTAATTTCACTATAACAAAATAGATCAATGTGTAAACGAGAAAAAAAAATGCAGGGGTGCACGGGGTGGGGCGTGACGCTTGACATTCTCACACTGTTACGCAATAGATTTCTCATAACACAAAACAAATGTCAAGATGTAAGTAAATATTAATTGAAAAAGAATACATATTTTTAATCAATAATTCAGTAGTTAAGCTAGTTTCGTAAAACTGTTGTTCAAAATAAAACCCACTGTACATACACATATAAAATGATAAAACAATATCCAGGTACCAATCGCATTTTCAATATATTTGTATATATAATATCAATGAAACGAATCGTTAAACACTCTAAATGAAATACGTGTTTTAAAATACGCTGCACTATGGGGCGTAAAAGTTTTCCTATGTGTAATTCGGTATATCACAGATTATAACACGATATTAAGCGATAAAACTAAAAATTGAAACAGTCCTGAATTATGACCGAATGAAATACTATAGCGAACAAAGCATTCATTCACAATCAATCAGCGCTGAAACGAACGGATCCCGTTTAAATATGTCAACGGAAAATATTACGTAACCTTGAAAATTGAGACCAAACGTAGATGCGCTCTCTGGGCTTTATTATATATAGCTCGTTTTAAATGTAACGTACCTCTCGGTGGTAGAATATTTCCCAAGATTCTCTAAACTAAGACGTTTTTATGATAATGACTGTTGTACATCTGGTGTTACAATGTTCGTGTAATAGTTATTCGATTATTACTATTATTACTCGTTAATATTCGTGGGGAATTATGGCTCTTTTCATTACACCCAGTCAGGTTTTGAGGTATTGTTGTCGTGAACTGTACAGCCTTTTAATTTCGTCGTACTCATTGTCATTCACATATCTGTTCAGAACAACAATAACAGACATTCTGATTTGCGGAAACGTAACTTAATGTCATTGTTTTTTTTCTTAATTTACCGGAGCGATGGGTGAGTGAATGAAAAGTGATTAGATTTAAAACAAGAGAAGCTCATTTATCTTTCGAGCTTCGATTTCGATGTATAGATTTAAATTAAATTTGCCAATATAGTTATAAGTGTGATGTTCCATTTATCAAAAGTATGTCTTGGATATCGATAAGTCATTCGTGTATATACACGGTACTCTGTACCGTATACGTGTAACTATACCTATAGTTAGTCGCGTTATTCTTAAACACTCGTTAGTTGGATCTTATCGTGAAGTGTATTATGTATTATACATGTGTTTTTTTTTCTTTATTGTGTGAAACTTTAATGGTAATAGAATGTTATACAGTGATTTTTGTAACTTGTTTTGTATATCAGGGATCTTAATTATGTTACGTTGATTTTTTTATTTATAAATATGTCGCGGTGTCGTCTGAACGTGTTGCCGTCTCTGCACACAAGTACCATATTATATTCGTATGTAAATATGTGTATGTATTTCTGCATGTTTAAATTCCATAATAATCTAAAACAACAAACGCTTCATTTCTTCTACACTGAGAACAAAAATCGGCTGTTACAATTTATTTTCTTCCAAATGAAGGTACAACTTTCGAGCATTTGATTTAAATTTCGAATTGTAAATTTCGCGGCGACGGTTCAACAGCATGTTAGGAATGTGTAGTATTATTACATTTTAGTGTCTTATTGTCGTTCAAATTATGAAGTTACTCGTAATTTTAAATGTAGGAGTGGGTAGCGCCCGTGCCGCACGTTTCCGCCGTACTAGTAAATAAATAACATTTATGATGAAAACTTTCGTCATGCAACTTCACTCTTTGAATCGGTTAAAAGTAACATACACAGTTATTTATGTACTTATTGTGACGTAAATTTTATATAAATATATAATACTATCGAATACTCCTGTCTTCTCTTTTGTATTAATACGAGATTTTCTAATAAAATATTTTATGTGCATGTAGAGGATCTAGCAACGCAGTGTTTGTCTTGTGACATTTTGCGTATTCGATTTAATTAGGTGTTTTAAATATTATAATAAATAATGTCGGTTGGTTTAGACGAGTGACTTAGCGGAGGGAAACAGGAACGATAAACGATAATAAAATATGTATTTAGAACGAAGTTTACAGTTGAACATCCTATTGTCATGCGTACGGTAAAATTACGAGAGAATTAATCGAACAATTTTATCCAATAAAAATTTCGCCTCTCCCCGTCGCTCGTCTACACCCGCGCGCCACTCAATAATAATCACTCGTCTATAATAATCACAAGATCTCATTAATTAATATAAATATCGAAAAATGTAACGGGAATATGTAGAGTGCTTCATTGTACATTGTACTTCAATCGTTGCATACGTGATGACACGAAAGACTGGATGGTATGTGATTGTGGTGACGTGTGTATATTAATTGAGGTGAGAATGGGATTGTAGTTGATGACATCGGCGTCGCCTTGTCCGCGGGCGGCGGGCTCGTGTGGCGGCATGATCGTAATGTCAGACTGAGGTAGAGCATTAGTGGCGTGAAATGTTGAGATTTACTTAGGGCGCAGTATATTTAACGCTAAATTCGCCCGTCCCACGTGTCGTCACGTATATTATATATATCACGGATGCGTTTCTTTTCCTTGTGAAATTGTATGTGCTTCAAATGGTATAGTATTGTTTGCATTTCGTTTTTATTTTATGTGAACATCTTTATTTATTACTCGCACACACAAGATAGTCGATGCAATTGTGAATGTTATAATAGTGATATATAACGTAATGTGTTAAACTAGATACAATTTGAACAAGTTACATTTGTTTTAATCTGTCGCATTTATGTGATGTGTGAAAATGTTATTGTAATTATTAACGATTCTTTGAGTGATAAATGGACTTTCGAAAGCGGTAGCTGAAATGTTTCTCCTTAATTTAAATATTTCGATATATACATAGTTACGTATTGATGTGATACTTCAGTTTAAGATGTAAGTATAGAATAAAAGGCTCTTCGTTTTTAGAACTGATTTTTTTTTCGTCTTGAATCTATCTTATTATATTATTTACAACTTGGTGGGTATCCATGTGTCGTCACGAATACGAAAGTAAGTTTTTTTTTGTAGAATTGTTTACGCTTCAAATGATATAGTGCTATTTGCATTTCGTTTTGTCTTTTGTCTAAACTTATTTATTTATTACAGACACACACATTACAATAGTTACAACCGTAACAGTATCCGTTATGATTAATAAAATTGAAGCTTTAAGTTTATTAAATTAAATTTCCAACTGAATTTTTATTATTATTATTTATATGATAATTACCTCGTTAGTTCACTTCCAGGTGTTTTTTTTTCTGCATACATACATATAATAAAATTAGTTTGATTTTAATTGGAAACCTTGTTTATTTAATCGTCAATTATAAATAATGTACTGTCTTAAAGAACTGCGTACTGTACTAAATTCTTATTTGTTCACAGTGTAACATTTCGAGCAAGTTAATTTCTTATATTTTTCAAATTATATATGTATTTATATGTGATTGAGTATTGTCTATGCGTAGATCGCAAGGCGCGCGCAGCGTGCGATCGCAGTTGGATATCTTTTATTTAAAAATACGATTGATCTCTAAATAAAGACGCTGTGCAATATCCGAGCATCCGCAACAGCGCAGCTGATTCAGCCGCGACTTTACCAATTTTAACTTGTTTATGTTATTTTTATTGTCTGCGCCTCGTTCTGTTATAACTGTTATTAGCCCTTTCGCATTATTTAATGGTATAGTATCAAACAGGAATACGGGAGTGCATTATATTACCAAAGGGCAAGCCACTGTTAAACTTAAATGCAAAGCGAATTGGTTTCGTCTGCCACGCTATCGTGTTGTACATTCTATGGTAGGTGGTATACGCTGGTATACACAGTAACGCATATGCAAATTTTGTTATGAGTAGGTACACAGTGCAACCTGGATATAACGAAACCGATGGAAATTAGAAAATATTCCTTATACCAAGTGATTTGCTTCGTTTTAACAAGGTAAAAAATTGTTTGTCGATCTTAACTTTGAGTAGGTTCCAATCGGCTTACCCTGTTATAGCGAACGATTTTCATTAATACATGGCGTGACATTTTAATGAAAACACTGTATTTTGTTTCTCTTGATTTGAAAAAGTCACAAATTGTGGTTTGCTCAGCACCGCAGCGTGCTGTGCTAACAGCAGTAGCGACTTGAGCCGTCGGTTTTTTTATAAATTAATGAAGCTCAGCATTTCGTTGTATCTGAATAAAATCTGCGAAGGATCAAATCTTTTATTTCATATTGATCATTTCATAATCAACCGGTTCAGCCTGTAGGTCATTTCTGGGACTGTTCATGTTTTTGCTTCCTGCATCAGATCGAATAGGTGTAAAAATTATTTAAAGAAAAGATCTTCGTTAAATTTTTCAATGTCAATCGGTTCAAAAGTTAGAAGGGCCTACATAACAGACATGGACATGATTGTGAAAGTAGTGTGAGCGACTTCCTGGATCCTAAAACGTGATCTGGTAAATATGCGATTTTCGAAATTTGGAGTGAAAACAGTAATTTAACAATTATTAATTTTCATAGCGGGAAGTTAAAAACAAAAATTCTGAAACAATTGCTTAAGTGTTGTAGCTGGTAACGGTTCAAAATAACTGTAGAATGTTCTAATAAACAGGAGCCTCGACTCTGGCGCAGTTAATGACATTCATTAATTAATTATCATTGCGACTTCGATTTATCATTTAGTAGGCAACAATAATGTACCAATTGCCAAAGCTTTTGATTTTGCCTGTGTCCAGTACGTTTTTCCAGGAAAGTAACGATGCAGCTCGATCAAGCAATATGTAATATAAGCGAGTTATTTGCCAGACGCCTAAATAAAATCGTCATATTTGTATGCGTATTTGTCGTTTTCTTTTGAACCCTTAATTATCGGCCATAACAAATTTAGTACTGATAATTCTGAATAGATGGCGTGATTTGCCATTTGCTGAGAGGCATTTCAATTGTACGTTTCATAGTTCATTCGCCAGCCACTGCTTATGTCGTCACTCCACCTAGCTGGAGGGCGTCCTACGTTACGTTTACCAAGTCGCGGTCTCCAGTCCAAAACATGTCTTCTCCAGCGGCTATCGGTTCTTCGACAGATGTGACCAGCCCACTGCCACCAGCTTGCTAATCTTTTGGGCTATGTCGATCACTTTGATTC
>DWME01010425.1:0-10222 GCA_018244795.1 Parelbella ahira ahira
ACACACATAAATTTATGTTCTCGCACAGGTCCGAAACTAGTCGGGCCATCCCGAAAAACGTACGTGAGTTAAGCCGGTACATACATAATCATGTGTAAATGTATGCTTGTAGAAAATGTTTTTTTTTATTTGTACAAAATATGCTACGGCCAATTTACTATAACATGTTAATTTTCCGTTATAGGAAACATTTTTTTTTTCCTATACTCATGAACATAACAAACAAATCCGTCAATAAGTATAGAAGAATAGATTTCAAAAATAGTTATTAAGGTAGGTATATAAAAATAGATTGTCTAGTAATTCTTAATTATATAGGTGGTATTAGACATTTGTAATATTGCAACTTATTAATATATATAAACTAGAGTATTATCGACTATCTACGAGTAAAATCCAAGTTTCATTTATAATCAAAATGTTTTAGCAGTTTTTCCATCATTGATATGTTCATCGAAAATTATGGCCAAAGTTTAGAAGTGTTTAAGAAATATTTAAAAAGCAATTATTAATTATCTAATAGCAATTATAATTCTTCGCACACGGTTATTTCGGTGCTATGGTATCCGGATAGCTGTTTAATATATTTATTGTAATATAAATCACTAATCACTGAATCAATGGGCTCATCAATATACTTTATAATTTGATTGCGAGGACTTCTATACATAGTTATTACACGAAAATATTCATGTAGGTACTAATATTATTTGCCGAAACAATAACGATTACATTCAAAATTAAGTTGATATAATATTTGTAAACAACATTATTGTTGATACATATAATAATGTGGTTCTAAAATGTGGAAAACTCAGATTTATATTTCCGCTAAATTCTCAGCGTGTTCACCGGTAGAAGCACAACAGATATATCTCACACCCAAAATAATGCAGATGTTTCACACATCTCTAATCGAAAGCTAGATAACATTAATTTCAGTCTGGATTAAACTCGCTCATTCATTTCATTCCACGTTTTATGGTGATTTAAAATTATGTTTATCTGAACGGTTAACTCATCAAATATGTAATGTATATAGAATACATTTTTGTGTAATGTATGGATGTAACTCAAAACTATTATTTGTTTTATTTACAAACTCATAAGCATATCTTAAGTTGCTTTACAAAGCTGTGATTGCCTTACTATTGTTAAGGTACTTACGCATTTGTATAGTGATTGCGCAAGATGTACCCGTATCGCAATCTAAAATATGTAAACGCACAAATTAATGATTAGATATATCAATCAATGATCATTTGATTTTATTCAATGTTTTGTTTACTCACAGCTGGGAACGTTATCGCGCCTAGTACTCACTGTTCTCAATTCGGTACGCATTATATACGATAATTTACTTCAACGTATCGGTGGCTCGAAACGAAAAGAGTAATTAGAGCTTATAACAGTGTATCTCGACTAACGGTCGCGCACTGCGCTGACTAACTTACTCTCAGGATAGACCGCGTGTTTACACGACCCAGAAACAACACAGATTCCAACTAAAAATATCAATTACAATGCGATGATCCGCAACAATTCGACATCAATGTATTTACGTCGGATTAGTTGCGTTTAGTCAAAATTTATTTACGTATTTCAAGGTAGCACTCCACTTCGCCCGAGTCCTTGTCGTAACAACCGAAATCCATGTGGGACGGTCCGCGCGATGTGGCGCGCATTGGCTGATAAGCGTACCAATCAATCACTGTTCGGGTGTGATCTACACGGTGTCTATACTGAAACTAAGAAGGTGCGGTCTAAGGAAGACCAGGTTGATGGTAAAAATAAATAAATAACGCACTTTCAACCATGTCGACGGGAGAGCGCGAGCGCGCTCTGGGCCGCGATGCTCCAAATTGCGAGGTTTAGCTACTTATTTCTGAAGCGGATGAGCCTCTGCGTGTAGGTATTGTATGTAAGGATGTTTACGTAATAAATAAGCTAAAACTGGAACATTACTTTTCTCTACGAAATTTATGATCTTCACGAGATTCTTGGGCACGTGTTATTCGTCAGTTCTCACGTGCAAAAATGTTGTCTGCCTAAGCATTAGCTTCAGCTATGCATTACATTTTAAATAAACATATGGTTTAAAAATGGGTGTAGGTCACTATCTCCCATAGATCTTAGTGAAGCGAACGAGTTAACTATGCGTTGATAGTTTTAGGCGTCTTTTTACCATGTTTTCAAAAGTACCTAGTTATTGTCCAGTTTGCCAATTGAGATTGGCTAATTTGAAAGCTTTTGCGCTTACAATTTTGTGGCGGTAGCGAGCACGTAAAATGGATAGTAGACGACTAAATTTCGTAACTGGTCTGAATGAAAACTAACAGGACATTTAGGCGAGTAATGACAAAATAGTAGAGTAGAGGTAAAGAATACGAAATCTAAATATCACTGTGTAATAACACGAGAAATTTTATATGGATTTGGACAAGGCGGTTTTGGAGATGTTTTCAAAGTGCAATGTTGTTTAGTAAAATAGTGCATTTTTAAGAGAAAAAAATAGCAAACGAGTAATAGACAGCAGCTGATGCCTGCTGACGAAAACTATGAGACCTCGTATTGGTCTGTACGAAGACACTTTTAACGATGTTATAATCGGTTATAATTTGGAGATATTTATTATTTAATTTTTTTTATTTATTTAATTTTGTACACTGGATACTTAAAACTAATCTATAGTGTAGTTAAATTAATACTTACCTATCTTACGTACCTATATACATATGTATATTATGACTGAATAAGTATTTAGGCACTGTAGATAAGTATTATAGAGATAAATTTGTGATGTCTCAGGTAATGTTTTAGAAAATTAATGACTTGCAGTTATACATAATGTTCGCCCATTTTCTCAATATTATTCACTGGAAACGGTTGTATTGTCATTATAACCGGAGTCTCACGGTACAGCAAATAAACGCGTGATCCGTGCCGTACAGAATTTAATTGTGAATGCAATAACGATTAATAATTTAATGGTTGAATTGTCAAATCGTGATGTTGAGAAGGATTTTTGTATGCTTATTTTTACAGATAATTGTTATGTTACAATGTAATTTCTTTATCAAATTCAGCAGGTAATTGTAGTAAAACGTCTCTGCATTAGAGAGTTGCTTGCAAAAAATGTTTGATGTAAATCTAGGATAATACGTAAAATTATAAATTATTATATTCGTACCATGGTATTTCAAAACCGGCTGATCAACTTTGTGTTTTAATCCTGAGCCTGTTTTAAGCCGTGTCCTAAAGACTGTTCATTTATTATTACTATTATTTGAAAATATTTACTATAATTCATGTTAAAATTTCATGAAATTAACTACATACATCACGGAGAATTGAAGAATGAACTTTTCACAAAATGCCCTCAGCTATAACTGATGGGAATGCAGTTGAATACATTCAGTTTGAGGTGTAGTAGGCACGGATAGTGCATACAAACCTTTTGCCTAAGATCGAATTATTGACAGTGTTATCAATAAATCTTTTTGCCGATCATTAGTTTGATGTGTTCTAATAAAATTCTTAGTCTGAGCAATAGCCATTTTAATTGGAAAATCGTTGTGTTATGCGTTCTAACTAGCAGGCCGACATACTTGAGATCACGTTTGAGTTTTGCAACATGTGAAATGGTTGATACCTATATTTAATGCCGGTTGCATTTTTTGCTAAGCATTTCATATCTCATATTGAAGGGAAAGACATGAAATTGCACTTTTTATTATCCACATATGTTTATATTATAGCGCTTTAATGATATAAAATTAACAAGTTTTAATACCTAATGTAAACTTATCAGTAAAATTTTGCAATTAATGTTTCAAAAGCAACAAATAACTCACGTTTGCTAAAATACTTCGATTCTAACCGGATACTAGTAATAAAAGTGTCATATCAAAATTATTTATTCACAAGCCGAAGTACTTCGAGTACATTTTGTAAATGCTTAACACATTTACATTTACATTTTACATTTACACGTACATTTTGTAAAAATTTGTTGGAGTTGTAACTTTCGTTTTTCTATTAATATGTATATGAGCAGTTACGCAAATTTAGGTATTAGAATTATCACACAATTTAGTGTTTAAATAATTTTAGAACTCATATTATAGAAGGTCGTCTTTGATTGCCTGCCTAAAATTTTAATGTTTTAAATGCCCTAGAAAGAAATTACCGTCAAAATTCAACCTGTACATCAGATCGCATTGGCTTGGTTTAAGTCAAGAATCTTTAAATCAAGGTTTAAGTAAAGAAAAATTTCACCAGTCTTTTTCCTTGCTTTAAATTGGTAGGTAGTAAGTTTCGGACCTGTCGTTCTGTTCCTCCCTTCCACCTTATCGGGGGACAGCGCAGTCGACGTTAGTGTCGCAACCAATACCTATATGAAATTAAAGCATGACAAAATGTGCTAGAATTCAATACTGGGGCAAAACATGTTGTGATTAAATTTTCAGACTGCCAACTTTTAAAATTTTTCAACACGTTTTGCCAACATAAAAAGCTTGCTGCCTTGTTTTACCAAGTTTAAAGCTTGTCTGCAAGGTTCTGCCCAAGAAATACCAGCAGGATGCTAGGCATTTTATCAAGTATGCTAACTTATCGAGTACCTATCGGCGTTTGTTATTACTATTATTATTAAGCTTAATAAATTTATTTTATTTTCATCCAATCCTTTTCTAGTTTCTGTCATTGTTTACATATAACATGATGATATTTAGTATAATTTAATGTATGCACTTCTGAATTTATTAATATTATTGTCTTAAATAAATCATTATAGTACGTCTGTACGTTCGATTCATTTTAATTTTGTTTGTAACACAGACACACACAACTCCTTACTTTAAATGAAAACAAGAGAAAGATAAATCAAATACAAATGACATTTCCCTTTTTGTTTCCTTTCCAATTTGAGTACCTACCTCTTTTTTCATTGGTGCAATAGCATTATAAGTAAACTCTGTGTCATGGTATTAAGCGAGACTTTCTACGATTTTCCCAACTTGTTATATGATCATAACAACTGACCTGCTTAATATATCTTTGGAGGGAAGGAAACGCTTGTCAAAATATGCAATTGCACTTATACGCTTGCTATACGTAACCGCGTTGGTATTGGGTTATATTTTATTTAAATACATCACATGACTCCTGCAAGCTTCGGTGGGATAGGCAGAGGAGTGTTAAACGCTCTCACGTTTGTATATTTTGCACGTCACACACACACTTTGCACAAGGCAGTCTAAAACGTAATAATAATTATGGTAATAATTCATAGCACTTAACCATTATAGAACCTTAACACATACCCTTAGAAGCGACACATCAATTGTAGCTTTAGTTCACGGAGGTTAAAGCGGAAACGCAGCAATAATACCGCGCAAGAAACCTTACATTGCCCAACATCCGAAGCAGCGCGTATTGTTGTTGTATAATATTGGAAAGGTTTATTGTCCGTTTCTGGAATACCTCGAAAAACTCGTTTTACCTCATACGTTGATCGATGTTGTACATGCCCCTTTTCTATTTTCGTATCATAATATGTTGCACAGCGTTTCCTCAATGTACCTACTAGTATTTGACAGACTCGTTAAAAAAAAAGTTTGCAATGGGTAAGAGTGCATTAGGAAATCCATTTGTAAAATTATGATATGTATGTTCCTATGTATGTTATTACACTTGTAATGTCTAAGTATTCAAAGAATGTACATATATTCGAAATAGCTTGCACGCTTGATTAAATTATTTCTTATAGAAGAATGCTCTGTCATGCAATCGCTTGTGGAATTACAAAAAGGGGTATTCCTATGTATTTGCAATTGAAGTACATGTATACAGGATATAGTCCTCTAGGTACTTGAGTTTCGTGCAATTAATTCAAAAAGGCATTAACAAACACTGATACAGATACGTGTACTGAGTTTTGTCCGAGCACGCGTCGATCTAGTCACAAATTTAACTTGCAGCACACGTCTCGAATGCACTGGCCGCCGATTGAGTGCAATTTCGACACTAGGAATGCAATGGGCTCAGTTACTGTTGTTGCTAAAACATTCAGTACAAAAACTCCTAGATAATTCTAATAAAAGTAGCAAAGAGAACTATTTTGGAAATGCAATAGATTGCTAATAAATGAGCTTATTTCATATCGATTTATGTTTATACATATTGTTGTATAAACCTTAAGGGTCATAATATTTTATGGGACCACAATTCTGCCCTCAATAAAAATTGCTACAGTTGCAGAATGGCGCACATTAACAACATGCTAACACATTTAATAAAACAATAGTACATTGCCAATAGAGTTGATCACTGTTTTAGATATTACGAGGACTGAATTATGGAGATTTGATGAAGTAACAAATACAATTTAGGGTAATGCATGTACTAAAAAAGAATAAACAGATGTGAAACATGTTTTTTATGCTTTGTGCTTCAAATATACACATTTTAAGAGTTAATTACAAGGTCTTGATGAAATAAATTAATTTAGTACTCATTGTTAAGTATTAGTTTGCCTACGTTCATAGAATTGAATTCTGGAGGACGTTTACAGCCTACAAATGCTTTAAATTAAGTTATTATCACCTTTATACGTACTGACCTTTATACCTCGCAGAACCAGCGGGCACAAGTCGGGGCTAATGTCTCACTTAGCATATGTAATTTTGCTTAATATGATTCGATGGGTTTTTCTATTCAACATACAATCTTCTAAGACTTGTTAGGTATTGTCAATACACTGAAATATTTGATGTAGAGTTTAATAATGACTCTATACAAATATAACAGAAGAATGATGGTAATTAGCACTTTGAAAAAATCTATCATTATAATGAAGACTATTTTGAGCACATTGATGGTTTGATTGTTTAAATTTAATAATTCCGTTACGTTGGTTTGGTTTCGACCTCTTGGCGCTCACAGCTTTTTTATAATATTATTTATATGGGTACCTGTTTGATATTACATATATGTACATACATATATATGTCTGGCCAGAAAACTAATCTACTGGTTTTAATTATATATAATTATATCTATGCTTTTTTTTATTTTTATATCTATGCTTACCCCACAGTTATGTAAAAATATAATTATACATCATTTATATATGTATTAGATTTCCTTTACAACAAAATCAACATAATTACTTATTACTATTATTATTAGTGTTTATTATTTATCTGTAAGAAATATACGTCCATTGTCAAACTTGCCACGATTTGCAACAATTTAATATGGAACAAAAAGTAATTCGTATGTAGGAATCCATACAGCTGTGTGTCGGTGGTCAACCGCAGACCTGCACGGCAAGTGTGGAGGGGTCTTATATATTTATAAGCGTAGGACAATTGCATGGAACAGCTAAGTCTAGAACTTTAGGACTGTGTGCGCGTTCAGTGCTTTCGGCTCGAGAATATGTGGGTGAGTTTAATTGATGGCGTATATTTCATTTCGCATTAATTTAATTTAATTTAAATATAAAATTGTAATGCACGTTTATTGATTTTTCCAGTAAATTTTATATTTTATTATTACAATTATATCGTGTATTTATTGACTATATCAATTATTTTTTATCATTTGATAGCAATTCAAATATTTTATATGGTTTTAATAATACATTTATTTCCAATGATCTCTCGTAAAAGTTTTAAACATTGTTGGTAATATGACGTAAGTGTAGTTTTAGATGATCAATTTTTTAAATTTTATACTCAATTTCTTTTTGCAACTATCCTCAATATGGTTCATTCGCGTATTATTTGCTTTATTGGAGAACCGCACTAACTTAGTACACACAAGGATTATGTCAGTACTTTTACAGTAATTATTTATTGTCACCACTTAACATTTTAAATTATGAGCTTTCATGATTTAATAGGCCTAACACTTCAGTTATAAAGGCAATTAGTTTCGACTTACCAATAGTTCCAATTATTAGTTAACAGTGCTTAGTGGACTGGTGAAATAGGGGGTCGTAGGTTTGAATTCCGCGCAGAACAAATATTTGTCAGATGAGTATTTGTTCTGTGTCTGGGTGCAAACAAGTATCTATATAAATGTGTATATTATGTATGTATAGATATACGTAGTTTATCAGAAGCCTGTTATCATAACACGGGTCCAGCCTATTTGATATTAGATGACGGTGTGAGATGACCCGAGACATTAACTCTTCTTACTGCGGTGCCATGACCTATCGGAGGTGGGCTATCTTTAGAGCAAATTTAACTTTAGAGACTGCTTGAAACAGCGAAGATATTTAATAGTTACTGTAATTGTATTAGATCTACGGAATTAGATAATTAATATAAGTTTTGGTACTGGTGCTCCATAGGTTTTGGTACTGCTGTCATGTGTGAGCGCCGTACTGGCTGTGCCGGTGGAGTATGGAAGCGTGTTTGCGCATGCGCCGGTTGTTCACGCCCCAGTCGCTCATGTCGCCGTCGAGCCTGTTGTGAGTATTTCAAAGATATTATCATTATCATGACAATTATCAGCCCGTCATCGTCCATTACTGGGCATAGGCCTCTCCAATAGCACGCCAATAAGCTCGATCTTCAGCTCCTTTAAGATTTTGAAAAAAAAAAGCTTATTTGAACATGACAGTATACAAAAACGAAAACGTTTCCATCGTGAAATAGAACTATACAATGTAGTAGATAACATAACTCCATGATAATCATCTCAACATATATAGGGTTCATGACACACGTTTAATGTAACTTTTCTAAGGAGAAACTCCTGGATTTAACTACATTGGGTCCCTTCAAATGGACAAAAAATGCAAAATATAGGAATATTGAAAATGAAATTGTTCAATACGGTAGTAAAAATATGTGCAAGTATTTATAACAACGGATAGTGGAAATTAACGAACGTGTTTTAAGCATTCATTATAAAAGCTGGCCATTGAAACGGAATGTATTTTTAAAGGTATCGATAATAATACTTAAATAAGTATCTGAGTTAGAAGGGCAAAATAAAATACACTTACACCCGTAATTTCCCCCATATAAAGTGGTATTTTACAATTAAATGAAAGCATTTTGATCACGTTCATGGCTGTATGAGCTTTGATCTTTTTGCCTTTCTTGCACGTGAGAATGTTACAAAAAACATTACGTAAGCTCGTCCATAGCGTTGTTACCACAAGTTTTAGCTGAAAGTATTATTTCTTATATTGCTCTGCTGGTAAGAGCATGTAGGTTATTAATAGCCGAATTATTTGCTTTAGAGAACTAAGTATATACTTTCAACATATTCTTCACACATTTTCTTATTTTTCCTCTAGACTCGTTCGTTCCGAATCCTTCTTCATAGCATTAAAAAAAATCAAAAATGAAAAAATATAAACATTTACAACAATATATTTTCAATTCCTATTATAATTTATTTATTTTATAGATATGATTATAAAGTGTAAATTCTCATACAGTCATATCCCAAATACGCGTTTAACTACGGTGTGAAAGACCCCCACACTGGTGACATCAAGTCGCAGCAAGAGGAACGCGACGGAGACGTTGTCAAAGGTATTCAACTTTACAACCTAACCTTACTTAATTGTAAATGTGATTATGAATACTTAAATAAGAGTATGTGTATGTGTGCGTTTCATTACAAGTCTTGTAGGTGTGCAAAAGGTGTATTCCTGATATTGCAATTGGAAACAGACAATCGGTGACGGCGATAAAATTGGAGTTCGATGTTCGTATATGCCTGTAATGAAAATGGAACATAATCAGATTTATGCGTTTTTTATTAAAATGTTTTTTTTTTAAATGAAATCGCTAGTAGTACCTATTGGTAATTTATTATTTCTTTGTTTTAATACTTCTGATCAATTTGTTAATTAAAATTAATCTTTTAATTACTGAGGCGTTTTTTCAATGATCAATTTGATTATTATTATATAGGTACATCAGGTTATTTACAGCATAGGCAGAGAGCACCGAATGCCAACCGTTTCTACCCTTACAGACCCTGACTTGTTCTGATTAATTTAATCATCATCATCATCATCATCAGCCTATCTCAGTCCACTGCTGGACATAGGCCTCCCCCAATGACCGCGATCGCGCCCTTTCCTCGGCTTGTCGCATCCAGCATCTGTCTGCAGCCTTTCGCAGATCGTTATCCCAAATAATAATTACTTAATTAATTTAATACATCTCTATATTTAATTTTGTTAATT
>DWME01010426.1:0-10222 GCA_018244795.1 Parelbella ahira ahira
CCTTTTCTAATGGGTTTCATCCTACTGCGATTTTATTTCACTTTTTATTATTTTTACAGGCTTCTACCCTAGTCTAACACGAAAATGTGACATCTTGGAATCTACTTTGATACCTACGTCATGATTAATTTTTTGAGACTATTTACAGTAGGTATATCGTAAAACCTTAAGGGCAAACATGGACACTTAATATTGTAATATTTCTCGAAAAAGAATATTCTTTTCAAAGTAAGTACCTTGTACAAATTATATGCAAAGTATAAATTTGTCAAAATTGGAATATATTATATAGAGCGTAAAAAAATTTAAATTATTCCAATATACGTAACACAGGGAAATTTAAAAATAAAACATTTCAGTTAAAGACATAAAGACAACCGTCAGAAATGTAGCTACAACTCTGTCGACATTAATACCATTTTCATTACTAACATAGTCAGGTACCTAACAAATATATTACTTAAACAAATAATATTCAATCTTATGTAACTATCCGAAATTCCAAAGAGTCGTGGGTAGATGTAAAACGAATACATGAAATAAAGATAAAGCAAGTATGAAACCTCCAAATCCAGCCGAGAGGTAGAGGAGCAAACAGAGATCGTATAAAAGGCTGCGGCGGTCGACCACCGCACGGACGAGATGCATTATTAATGTCCAAAGACCACATCTATTGTTGCACTATTTAACCACGTAGCCGGTCGGTACGTAAGGCGACATGCTAATATGGCAAGTGGTCGAAATTATTAAATATGTTAATGAAAATTAAAAAATCAGAGAATATAATTTCTAATGATGATGATAATTACTGACAACACAAGACATTAATATCATGGGAATCATTGGAAGATTTGAAAATTTAACCAAAGTTAATTTTCCTAGTTAGTATTTTGTTTTTCTTGGATGGCCAATAGATGGCGTTACATATGTGTACATGTTTCTATGTATGAAATTTGTTATAGTGGAGATGTGGCAAATATAAATTGTCATATGAGGTGTCCATCCGAAACGAACGTCATTAAAATAAATGAAAACCGGTTTCAGACGTCCTGATTGATAATTATGATAATTATTATCTATTAAACTTTAAGATCAAATTGTACAGGCGTTTTTAAAACGGCGAGATTAAAAATTTTACTGAAAATATTGCAATGAAAATTACTATTTCGAAAAAAAAATGTGTAATATGCACATGGGCCGTAATGTAAATACATGAATATCAGGCTTAAATTACTGTACGGTTCGGCGATGACTATTATGGCGATTACTATTTTGTTGAATATATTAAATATGAACTGATGATTATGAATGATGAAATATGAATTGTTGAATATATTAAATATGAATGAATGAAAATATTAAATATTTAATAATATAATAAAAGAGAGTGATGTTTCCAAATTCACATTAAGCAATGAGGCAAAATATGGCCTCCACCGATCTAATTCTGAAAGGAAACTCATGTCTTACGCGGAAACGACAACAGTGACGATGACGGTGATGTTGATAAGTAACGTAACAATCGGTAACAATTAAGTGTAGTGTTCAGCTCAAATTAACGTGTAACCAACCGCATTAAATCATTCGTTACCCCAACCAACCCAGTCGTATACAAAACAATAGTTAAGGCTGAAGAGAAAAATTCTATAAAGCACCAATTTCGATACTAGAGGGGGTTGTTTCGAAAATTTTCGACTTCCGTCGCGAAAAAACAAAAAAAAAAAGAGAATCAGATTTCCGAGTGGGGAAACCCTTCAGTTTCCTGTGAAGTGGCGGTTATAATTATCCCTTAATGATTCGTTCGGAGCCTCCATCGGCGTGGCCCCGGTATTAATACTTTCATGCATTCAAGTTACAGGTACCTACCTATCTATATACTTCATATGTATCGCTGTATTGAATTCGAAGGTTGCTACTGATTATATGATACAAATTTATACGCATGTATATAGTACAATGGTATAGTATATTGGAATTTTTTTAGCGCTTAGATGATCTGCAACAGTTCCTTGACGTGCTCTGCAGAGTACGGTGACGTTTTGGAATTTGATGGAGTTTGGAATGTGATAACATGATCAGCCCTCAAAGACTCGATAACGTCCTGTTTTTGGGTAACTAATTATACACATAGTTAGTTTCTGTCTGTGACTCAAAACTGGGGCGCTAAGGGATCGCTTTATAATAAAATTGTCTAATAACGTCATCGATTTTATTGTTCATTTATTCATTTAATCGTTCATACCACAATGCCTGGTAGGCGTGATTAATAGTCAAAAAAAAGAAAAAGATGAAGATAAATTGTCTTAAAAATACTGAACGAATGTAAAATTATAGTAGGTATAGTAGGTAAAATTATAGTAGGTACTTTGATTAGTCTATCCACCCTGTGAAAATATTTGTGTGAAGAGTGATTATTTGTTCTGTGTCTGCGTAAAACTTATCTTCACAGATATTAAAAATTTACACCAACAGTAGTATGGTTACCGTAGCGTAAGCTTATTCTCCGCCGCGACCGCGCTGCAATCGGCGCGAGCTCACGGCGAAGGACCTCGTGTAGGTCCGAAACAAGTCGGGCTATCCCGAAAAACGTACGTGAATTAAGTCGGTACATTTGTTATCATAGCGCACGCATTGCCTAATTTGGGATCAAGTGGCCACGTTTCAATAGATACGAGGTTAATTTTTTTTTATCCTTCTTAATTTATTTATACACATAACTTAAAAAGTACAAACGTTAAACACAGTTAACAAAACAGCAAGCGAGTATAATTCACATCAGCAGAGTCAATATCTCTGTCAGATCGGTCCCCGGCGCAGCGGCGCAAGTGTGCGGAAGTGCGCTTTCGAGTCGATTGTTCCACGAGATTTTAATAACGCGCCGCGCAAGGAACAACTCGACGTCGCATTGTTGACAGCAAGACGGTATTATGTCGCCATTGTGTTGCGTGTCGATTCGATACAGGCGACTTCACCGTGCTCGCTGCTGTTCCCGCGTTTTTTTAAAGCGTTAAATGTTGGAGTGCCCTGAGACTATGTTGAGTAGTCGCTGTTGAAACAGCGGAGAAGGTTGGGATGGGTATATTGAGAAAAAGTGCATTATTACGAATGAGTATGTGATTGAAGGGCACTGAATGAAGAAATTAACTTAACGCCGAATTGTTCTTCGATGGTTACAAATCTCCAAGAATCAGATTTCGTCTGGTTTGCATGTCGAAAACTTTGAAATGAATTCGATGTTATTCTTGCTGAGCAGCTACTGCTCTGTTATAATCATGCAATAGGCGATCATTTAAACTATTGCGTTCAGATAAAACCCTTATCGTTTGTATGAGAAATCGATTTAACTACTTTAACTCGCCTTCATATATCTCGATTTATATCGATTTCAAGCCGTCCATTATATTCTAAATTCATTCGACAACTATTTAGCGTCAAAACGTAAATCATCCTCACGAGGTCGTCAAGACAGGGGCACGCAATATCTCGTCTATTAAAACATAGTCCATTATAAAGGGTCCCTTCACACCGACCGTTCAGCCGCTTTGTCCTCAACAAGAACCTTGGTTTTACTGCCAATAAATAACATCATTACCTGTTCGGAGGGCACCCTAAAGCATCTTGAGGAACAATAAGCAAATGTGGGAAGCTATTAAATCTATATAAACTGGCCCACATATCAGCGCCACTTTCTTAAGGGCACCTCATGTTCTATTAACCACGATGAAAGAGATAGTTGGTATAGAGAATATTAACTCAAGCTGAATAATAAACAGATTGTCAAGTTACAGTCGACTGCAGATTTTCTTTTAAAATCAATATACTGTCGAATATTTTTCCATCATTTGGAGTATTTTAGGTGACTTACAATTATATCTGATATATGATTTAGTAACTTGGGGCAATTAACACACAGCCCTCTGATCCCAAATTCCTCTTTTCTGGGGCAATATACACACAGATAAACATTTCTGAATACGTCCTTACATAACCAATTTTACTTGCAGGCAGAATAAACACACGGTTTCATTTTACAAATATTATTTTTTGGGTGGGGATTGAAGCCACATTACCACATTACTTGGCTCATCACTTAGATTAATTAACCATTAGATCAATAGACCAATCACACTGATAAAAGGCGAGTCAATTAATGAATTAATCAGATAAATCTCTTATGTGGAAAAGCACAGACCGATGGAGCAAACTATTAATTAATATGAAGAAAAATTGGTTTATTTACAAGAATCATCAGCAATTTTATGTACTGTCCAAAACAAAAGACTAAAATAAGACATGCACCTAACCGTGGAACGACAAAAACGTTATAAAGGGTTGTCTTGCCTTAAGTGCCAGCTGCCAAAAATGACTGTTAGTTTTATCACCAGTTACTGTTAAGAGAATGTCAATATAATCTTGATATCTTGAGTCAATATTATCACCGGCTCATTACTCCAAACCACAGGCGACGATATAGTTAATCGTAAGCAACTTCAAATGTGAAAACCAGTGAAGCGACGGCTTAAAGAGTTTATAGACGTTAAAGTTACAGGGACATGTGTAATATCAAGTTTTATAATGTCTAAGTCTTTAAGTGGTAATTCGGGAAGTGCGGCAAGTTTTGGTTGGGGTTATCAGCGAGTTCCAGTTAATAGCCGGTTTACGAGTGTGGTAATCTTTTGAACTGTATAATTGGTTTGTGGGACAAAACCATCGATTGCTATTCGAAAATGTTTTATAAGCTGTCAAGTGATAGATGTAAATATTGTCGAACTAATTGGGAATTGATGGTGACGCTTAGTTTATTAGGAGTAATGTAATAAAACAGTTCTAATAAATCTCCTATTTTTGGATACGTCGTGCATTTGCTTGTTTTTATTATTTTAGTCTTTCCACTACTCACTTCTGATCAATCGCTTTTGTATTTTTGTATTGTTAACTATTTAGTCACATTACTTCTATTTAATGCACTATTGCTCCTTTTTTCTGTTTTTTGGCAGTACATCTACTACTTCAATTTTTCTTCTCTTCGTCGTACGTACTAATAGTACATTTGTTTTATTCAGGTTCTTATTTTTGTTATGGGGCCAAGTAGATGGATTGAAAATCGTTATTTGAGCCAAGAATCCATCTACTGCTTTACATGAGCTTCTTACATTGATAGACTTTGTATTATTACTATTAACTTTTGTTCATTAAGGAGTAATCTATTTGCTTGCCGTTCAGTTAATTCTTATTATGCATTCCGTTGTGGATATTACATGGAGAAATCGACTTGTGTTATATCCGCGGCGACATAGGCCATGTGACATTAGCGTTTTCAATGTCGCTTGTCGATTGCTAGAGTTCAGGTACCAAACACAAAAGTACAAAACTATCCAAAATAGGTACTTTATGTATTAATTATATATTAATCGGTTATGGCTATAGCTATCGTGGAACTCTAGTCTCTTGATATTGTATACAAAGTTTTACTGTCTATTTTCGTTAATCAAAAAAGATTTGATCAAGCAAGCAGCATAAAAAAATGCAAGCAGCTGAACAACTGAAGTACAAACGACTGAAACATAAACTACACGTATCGAAATTTACGAAACAATGATTTCAGCCATTGGCGCACATTTTTTTCCCTTCACAGGCAGCGGGGGCAATTATCTACATCTCGGACACAACGGCGCAGACGTGCTCGACTCACAATGGCTACCACTCGAGGTCTCGCTGTAACGAATCCTCTGCTCGCACTATCAACCGGTCCCTTGCGAAACTGGAACGAGATTGTTTGTGCGACACCCCCTACCAGTTAATGATGTATGGGAGGGGGGGCAGGCGTTCATTAAATGCTGTTTGTCGACGCGCTTTTTTTAAATTTCATCCCCGCTCTTGGGAAAATATTTTCTGTGAATGTTCGCTGATTAGTAGGTATATTGTGGAAGAACTGAAAGAAACCCTGCTCGAGTGAAATCTAATTATGACGCTCGTTTTACTTATCAGACAAGTTGTACGCTGATTTTTTTCTCGCTTTTCATCTAGCACGAGTAGGTACCGTGATACCTCATGCCCCTAAGATTCTTTTTAATTCGATTTCGAACGAAAACATCCTTAACATTGAGCTCTGAAGCTTGCTATTTGATAAAAAATTTTGAAATCCATCTTCAGAAACACACATAACAGTGCACTCAGAACCGGGAACTATTCACGAATACCAAACATCGAAACACAATAGCTTTCTTTCTTAATTGCAAAAGGTCCCCTTTATTAATTGATCTTCACTTGTTATCTAAAGAAAACATATTCTCTTCTCATTTGTAGTATCCCGAAAAAAAAATGTAAGGGCGACAGCATTACAAAGCTTTTATTGGCGGTGTCCTACACAATCCATCACTCGACTCAATTGTTCGCCCCCGCACGACCTCTCGTCGCCTGATCATTATTTAAAATATAGATGAGTGTTTTCTTTTCGATAATCGAGACCACGATTGAGGGTGGAAACACAATGGACGCCTCCTTTTGAACGCGTAGTAGCTAGACCGGGGGCGAAGGACCAAAGTCTCGCTTATTTGTATTAGTAAATTGAAGGTATACTGTCCACTGTATCGAGGTCCCTCCCGTGCCGTTTCACATCACCCGCCCGGTTGGATTTTTAAAACCGGTAGGGGGAAGGGGGGGATCAATTAAGGTGGCTTTTGTGAACATTCTATCGGCGCGCAATGAAAAGAGTTGTGATTTTCTTTGATATGCGGAGACGCGGTTTGCCGAGTGAGAAATCAAAGGGCTCCATCGTGATGCATGACGGGTTTTATTAAGATTTAATGCCGCCAACGACACTCGGAGGCGGGAAAAGAACGAGTCTCAAGTATTCGATGTACGTTTTACATGACGCCATTTTGAATTCGTTCGTGTAAGTGCAGACGAGTAATCGGAATGCAAAATTGTGCAAAATTTATACTGGCTTTCGGATGCGACCGAGAAATAAAAAATTCGAATCTAGCAATATGCTAAATGAACACTACTTTTACCTCACTTTTGAAACAAAGGCGGAGAGAATATGAAGAATAACATTGTTCAAATTCAAACATTTTCATATTGGTGTGCCATTCGGTGTTTTCTTTATTTGCTTCTTTTGTTACCTGTATTAACGTTTCGTAGTTTTAACTAATGAAAATAGTTCCGTAGACAATTTTAGTTCATTTCTTGTTTGCGTTCAAACAACTGTGAATTATTTGATATATTCATGTCTGGAAGTAATTTAGCTGGTTCAATGACGATGGGTAAGTCAACTCGTACAGGCAAATTACTTACCTTCACATTATTAACAGGGAATCATCATAATCAACTTTTAAGTGTTCATCGTGTTCACGAAGATATCAGTGGTTCGTTTGATAAAAAATTATATAAAAATACTCCATCTCTGAAGTCTTAAAAATTTTTGAGTGACATTTTTTTATCATTATGATATCACCCGTTTTTACTAAGTGATTATTTTTAGCAATTTAAGCATATATACATACCTACCTATATGCAATTTAATATTTGGTTTAAGCGTAAGTAGATTTTGTTCATTCAATTAACCGTTCCTGTCCAATAGGTAGGTACTATTATTTGTCTGAGATGTACTCCACCAGATATCTGCAAATGTAACTCAAATTACTTTATTTCAATAGTAATTCAAACATATCATTACTCCCAGTATTGATGACGTCACAGATGATATTTTTCGAACTACAATTAAATCAATGTATTAGAATACATTTTCATTATTCGATTGAGTCGACTCTGTGCTGGCTTGATTTGCCCGTTTACAAATTATTTAACTGTAACCAACAATTTCGAAGGTCGGCATTATATAGCAATCTAAGTGGAGCCCGGCACATCAAAAAGACTTCAATCTGAGATATTACACATATACAAGGTTTCTCAATCGGGGTCCAGGTTAGCAAGCGTTAGCGGCTCCATCTGCGATCATCGGCTTAACATGCCGAGTTAATGAACGCTCCTGGGCTTACATATTCGAGCTGCCCGTACGAGCTTTGCTAAGATATGAGTGTCCAACCGCGCAGACAAACCATTTCAAACACAGACTCGTTTGAACCCAGTATTCTATCAGAATTGTACTCTGCCTTCCAGAACATTCGACTCGCAATTATCTCTGTTCTGTTTGCGCAATGTAGGACAATGTACTATCATTTGTCTTCACCAAGTTTTTAATGTATGACACGTATTTATATAGTTCATGATATATGTATGTGATGGCTGAGCGAAGCGTGAGTAGAGTACATGCAGATGTTTTTACTGAAACCCTTATTGATTGTCACATATTCGTCATAGAAATTGAGATTCTTACATCTTCTGACGATTTTTGATGGAAAATTCGCTATCAAATAAACCATACCATATTCTTGTCGTCGCTCAAAAAACTGGAATACCGGCGGCATGTTTGCATGTACCTTAATCTCTGTACATTTACTCATGTGACTAAGACCTGAGTGGGGGCGGTGGGCGTGGGGAGGCACCCGCGCCCATCTTAGCAAGGCTTAAGTCGCTTCTACACTGTATTCGTCTGGATTGGACGCGGACTTATCGAAAAATTCACTACATTTTAAATGAAACCACCTACCCACCTTCACATTGAAAGGCTTTGATGAAAGACTCCGTTTCATACGGCGTTTGCAATTATCGTGATTACTACACGAGAGGAGAATTATGTGCCGCGGTGTATGTGTGCGCTTGTGACGTTTTTAAATTTGAAAGCCAACAACGGTTTTCGATGGACATATTAATCTTCACCGAAATGTTGAATTTAATTTTCTGTTGCTTCCTGTACTGCAATTTAATTATGATTCATTTTTATATCGTACGAAATTGTATGCATTCGTTACTTATTTCTGCGCCTTCGGTATGTGAGGACTTGCTTTTGTAAAAGATTCATGCAATATACGTGTATCTATAAATAATGAATTTTTTTTATGTGTATGTAAATTTTGCTTGCAACCTATATGTCATCGATTGTTATATTAAGAGTTATATGGTTGCAACTGGCAGGTAAACATTTTTTAAGCGATCTCGAAAAATATTAAAAAAACCACTGAAGTGATAAAATATAATACATACAGGTACCTACTATGAAACGGTTGGCGAACTATTAACACGATTATACATATTATATGCCGATCGCAGCGAGATCGGATAGGTCTGAAACTAATTGGGCTATGCTGAAAAAAATATACGTTAGTTAAGCCAGCTAATTAGAAATCGCAACTGTTTTGTCTTTCGTGTCTGTATCTTAGTTTGTCTATGACAAACGTACAAAAATGATTGATATAGAAAGAGTAACAGATACCTATTTGAATACAGATATTTTGATAATCAGCAATCTACAAAGCATTGCAATAATATTTTAGATAAAGAATTTATTTATTTATTAATCATGATCAACAGGACGCGCGTTACCATTAGAAATATTGAACATACATATTATATTGCCTAAAGTAAAAAAAATCACACTTGTAATCGTCGAAGAGGGAAACAGATAGTATAGTACCTACAATACTAAGTTTCACCAGTTACAAAAACCAATCGTTGCTTTAATTACAGGTTATCACGGGATGCAGCTTGTTCGAGCTTGTTCATTTAGTAATGATAGTAATTAATCAAGAATACTAATCATAGATTAATAATGTAACAATGGCATAATGTAACAATTGGAGAGGCCTATATCCAGCAGTGGACGGAAATAGACTGATGATGATAATGATAATATGGGCTAATCATAGCCAAATTAAACAATCGTGTTCATTCCAGTACCTATACCTAATCGATACATAGATTATAGAATCCCCTCAACATTTCCCAAGTAGCTACATCGAGAACATCACACACTACTGAGGTATCGCTAATTAAAATCCCGCGGAAGCCGACGTCCCAAGGCGCGCCGATCGGCAGACAAAGGAGATGCCCCGGGCTAACACTGCGAGGGCGGCGTCCGGATGTGACCGACCATTTATCGGAATGTCTTAGGGTGCGTGAGGAGTAACAGATAGCACGAGCCTTGTGTGGTGTTGTCAATTTTGGACAATTGCTGTCACGTACCTGAAACCTGTGTAATATAAAAAAAGGACGCTTGTAATCCCCGAAGAGGTAGGCGGAGGAGTGTAGTGCACTTATATATTATTAAAACAATAGTAAGAATATCGATATTTACCTATCATGGAAAAGAACTTTTCTCTCA
>DWME01010427.1:0-10221 GCA_018244795.1 Parelbella ahira ahira
GTACCTACTGTGCTATTGTAATAAACTAGCCAAACGGACGTTAATGGTAAGTAGATGACTGAGGTATGGATACGTTATAGGGATTTCAACAAGGCTTTTAGAAGGGAATACACTTGGAGAGTTCTGTCGAAATCAATTGCTGTTCTAATTGTTTCGTATTATGTTTTTATTTAATTATTATGTTTTTATTATTGTAACATTTTTAATTATTTTACATTCTATTATTTTATTTGACATCATTTAATCAATAAATTTTACTAAATCGACATTTATACCGTTGAGATTGACTATGCTATCGAATTGGTACATCTTTTATGATAGATATACATAGGTCTAAATTGTAATTGGAATAAATAAATAAATAAATTTCGATAATAGAATACACAAAACAAATATATGGCTCATAAGTCGGTGTCGCAATGCTCTCTCCGGTGACGGGAGTGAATCATTGAATTCCGAGTCGCTTAAAAATAAACAACGCTTCTGGGTTCATTCTAATCGGTTTATTGGCCCGGATACATCCTCGTCATGTTTACAAAATAACTTTCCAATTATTACTTATTGGGATAATTTGTTTACGGCACGATGAATATTACTATATCTACTGAACGGAATAAACGAATCTTCTTTACAAAGAAAATGTTCTTAGCGCATAAAAAGTTAGAATTATGCCGGCAGGGGATATAAGAGAGATGAATTTGGACAATGAAGTTTAAGAAAAAGATTATAATACAATACATACAGTACATAATACAGTACATAATGCAGTACATAATACAGTACATAATACAGTACATAAGTGGCATTTATCAAGTTTTTTTTTAAATTAAGCATCTTCCTTACAAATAGAACTGAACAGCATTCGAATTAACTCCAAATCAGCATAAGCAAAAACTTAACAATTGGTTTGAGAAACAAGATAAAACGACGATGATAACGATGAGAAGATTAAGTACAGAAAGGAAGAATCTAACTTAATCTCAATCAGTTGAATAGGCTATTATTGTGAAGGGGATAGAGACGTGGAGGCTCTGCGGCATTGTGGAGCTAGACAGCTCGCCGAAGCCGACACAATGAGCCCAATAATGGCTGTATTGCGATCAACGGAGAACACGTCGCTTTGTTCGATATTAGTTATCCCGAAGCCCAGTTTTGTTTTAACTTTCGGCGCGACCTTCGCCGATAATGAAGGCCGGTTTTCTTTTTTTCTTTGTCGTAATGCCGTCACGTGATTAAAACTTGCTTCGCACTCGGATGGAACGAAAATAACTCGGCCAACATAAAAAGCTCGGCTCAAGTAACGAATTTAAGAAACGTAACATCACACCTTAACGTGACGTAACGTAACGAATTTAAGCAAACAAAAAATGTAACACGGTCTCCGTTTGCATTAGTGTAGCGATTCGGAATGATTCGGATAAACAAATTAGTTATTCGAGTTGGATGTGAAAAACCATTGATTTAATGTCGTAGTCAATTTATCTGTGATCGCACCCGTTTGTGATTGATTTAATGCTTCTGATTGTGTACAAACATACATACGTAAGTCCGCAGGAATCAGTTCAAATTTATTAATTCATCCATGAGTCCTTTTGTAGTCCACTGCTGCACATAGATCTTCTAATTAAAATTATTAATGCTTGTCATGAAATCTAAAGGATTGAAATTGGGACTCGATTTAATTTAATTCGCCTCACATAAACGTATGAAAGCCCTTTTAAGGTTCTTTGACCGAAATACGCGCGCTTTAGATTCTTGAGACGGATTATTATATTTATTTTATACATATTTCTTTCTTTGTCTCACAACTTTGAATCTACCACCAACTTGTCATTCATTGTCTGAGATGATTATTGATCGGTGATTGTTACAATATGTAGAAGTTGATTTTTTTATAATAATCACACTATAATAGTTATTTGGTAAGTATTGGTCATTTTGCTAGTCGAAATCTAGCTTTATATAGACTGCCTCGTTTGTCGAGTGGTCGCAAAGGTGACTACAAGTCCCGGGTCAAATCCCGGGTCGGGTACTATGGGATTTTTCGAAATTGGAATTTCTAGTAGTGACTTTCTAGTTTGGATCTGTGTACGGTGTACGGCAATAGGCTCACCACCTACTCCATGGAACTTAAACGTACTCGTAACAGGTAAAACGTGGGAGTGTACACTCCTCTGCCTACCCTTTCAGGGATTATAGGCGTGATTTAGGTTTAATTATTTTAATAACAAAGCACATTGATGAAATTGACATGCACATCACGAAGTCCATCGGTGAACACTATTTCTTTCTTTTTTTAGATAAAAAAAAAAAATATCGTCTATTAATTATACATTTGAAGAGTGAGAGCAGATAAAATTGGCAAGACCAGTATCGCAATGAGAGTATTACCGTAATAGACTACGTGTATATACAAGAGTATGAAATAAAATCCAGTTTTATTTTTTATAAAACATTGCATACACTTATTTCAAAATTCGCGCAGAATTCCGTGCAACTCGCTTTAAAATGCTGTGTTGTTGTTGCGAAGTCAAGAATATCCTACGAGTAAGTAAAGCTTGCATTTTAAATTTGTTTTACTTTCTGTGAAGTTCAATGACATCGCCATCGTCTTAATATGTTTAAAAGTTGTTAGACATATTGATGAATGTAACTTTAGATATAATTCTATCGACACCGACACTTACGATCTGTCAAATATCATTGTTTCAGATATGAACAAATTTCAAAGTTTGGCTAGGACTAGGTCTTAATCCGTGCCCATCCCATGAAAAATTAAATACTAATAAGGCGTTATAAATAAACAATCAATAAAATGACCAAAAATACGATTTATTCAAAGAGTACTCTGACTCAAAGAGTGAAAGAGAAACAAAATGATACTAAAAACGAATTTATTATATTAATACCAGAGACCAATGTTGTATACTCGAAACGTTAATAAGAAACAATAAAGGTGTCAACGAAATAACTCCACGTGAAATTATAGCTGCATAAAAATACAACGTAATAGCTCTCACAGCAGACAGAAAAAGAGAACGAGACGGTTGGACGCGAATCGTTAATAACGTCGTGCGCTTGTTCGTGCCACTTGCCAATATGGATGCACGAAAACAAAGTAGCACGAACGGCTGCAAAACAAATGGTGCTATTATATAACTTGACGTTATATTAAACAAACGTAATATTATAAACATTATCAATGATAGAACGATGGATGTAGATAGTTGAAACAGAATGACAACAGTAAAATTTTTGTAAGCAATAATATGAAATGTTTTAACAACAGAATCTTTAATCATTGAACAACAATTTAAAACTAAACGTATATAAAATAAATTATTAAACGGTTATGAGTCAACAGCCTACTTTTAACCGACCATATACTAATTCAAATTCATATAGTTTCGCTCTAATAAAATGTTGACAGTTAATAATATGAATAAACGTTACGTTTTAATGGTTTGCAGACATCTGGTAAGATTCCACAAACCACGCGATTAGCATTGTGTAAAATTGAATATAGTACTAGCCAGAGGGTTTCACAAAATCGAGCAAATATGAGCTTAGCAGGAGAGGAAGGTACAGGAAGTTTATTGCATGTCTAGACAGGGGTTAGACTAGTGCCAGTCTGGGAAGTTATAATAATGACATCGATATAAATTTCGTCGAATCTGGCTCACTGAATATGACCATGAAATTGTTAGGAAACCCACGTGGAAAGTGTGAAGCAATTTAAAAAAGTTTAAACAAGAATAAATCCCATGTGATAGAAATTTAGAAAAACAATTTAGCAGATAGATGAAAAGGCAAATTTAGTTTGAAATTTAATCAGGTACGTCTAGACGAAAATTCGATGGCTGTCTGGGAAATGTTCTAGGGTAAGAATTAAATTAACTAGCATAAGGTTAAATTTGCAAGAGTAAAACGTATCATAAGTACGAGCGTTTACTAAGAATGTACGAGTAATGACAAATATTGCGTAGCACTTGATGGCGGTGGCTGCAAAACGCAAAAAAATTATTTATGGAATGATTTACTATTTCATTACAAATCAATCCGCAATTTTGTCAAACAAACGTCTAGATGAAGCTTGGATGATTTGCTTAGATTTAAAATTAAAAAAAGGATTAATCGATATAATAATAAAAGATATGAACCTCGCGAACGCGAACACGACCTCGCTGCAAACGGCGGGAGTCCATGAGGAAGGACCTCGCAGAGGTCCGAAAGTAGTCGGGCCATCCTAAAAAACGCACGTGAGTTAAGCCGGTAAATTAAATATATAATCAAAAGATATGAAGGTGAGAGGAATGTTAATTTATAAATAAACGATGAACTATAGTAACAATGCTGTCTAATGAAATTCTCATTGCAAATGGGATAATGGCGAACATAAAATATATTATAAATGTATAATATTTTGTATTATTACTAGTAATAATCAAATATGGAAGAGAGCGCTCTTATAGGCAGGGAAAAATAGCGTTTATGCAAAGTTAGGTATACATTTACTAATACCAATTAATTTAGAAAAGTTAAATTCATAAATGTCGGGTATTACTTATAACGATTAAGATAAGACAAAATTTAATTACCACTAGACGTAAAATCTATCTAGCTCAAAAGGAATTAATTGAGCTGTGAATTTTCTAGTCCAGGAAGCAAATAGCTTAGTACCAGACAGACAGACAGGAGGGCAGATGTTCAACATAATTCAGAGACACGCACGTCTAGACGGGGGTGTTGTCTTCTCGATAATTTTTTCGACAACTTATTATAATATTTTAGAGAAATGAGATATTCCAACAGGGAAAGGATAAAGGATTGGCGGAAATTAGATATTGGATTTTGCTTCATGTCTCCGTCGAAAGAACGGGACGACCTTAAAATAAAAAAATCAAAAGAATATTCGATCTGAGAATAAATACAATGGCAGTAACGAACCTAACAGGTTTTACAAATAATTTGACAAGAGTGAAATCGTCAGGACAGAATATCAGGATTCCACAAGAGTAATAGGAGTAAATGAATATGTCATGTCCGTGGTTGAGAATAGGAAACGTACAAATGTAATTTGATGCTAAATCGTAATCGAATTTAATTGTATCCTCCGCTTGTTAAAAAATATATATAGTGCATTTCGACGAATTCTTCGAATTAGTACTTGCATTTTACCCGATCATGAAATTCAATAACATAGGTATAATACAAAAACCACAAGGAAAGGAAATGCGTACATAAAAATAAGTGAATCATCTTTTCGAAACTGGACTTGTTTATGAATGAATTCTAGAGAACGCCGGTGTTGCTCGCCGAATTCATAACATTTCGTTCTGCCAGACTATGTACACAAATATTTATTTGAGTAACGTACAATGTGTTTCTGCATACATTATTGCATTGAACGTTTGGTCAGGTGTGCTCTCGTTATTCCGAATTATTTACGCGATGAGCACTTGTGAGAATGTTTGTACCTATTTCTAATGATACTGTTGCAAAGCAAAACGAGTGGGTATAATGCGTTGACCTCCTACTGGTTCTAGGGGTTCAGGTTTCATTGACCTATCAACAGTCACTTCATTCTAAACTTCGCCTAGCCAGCTCCTGAATTGCATACAATGAAACTATAGACACAAAGGCAACTTCAGTAAACGCTACGCGCATATATTATCGTAAGAATGAAATTATCATCTCATTACAATGCGAAATGTTGTGATTCACATATCAAATATAATTCTGCGGCGCAGTATGCACGTTGAAAGAAAGCACGCAGGACGAAACAAAGGGCTGGTGAAGATCCCCATTTAAATATTTTCCTTAAACTCGCTGGAAGCTGGCCAACTCATCGTCACGAACAAATTGCCTTTAAACAGTGCTCCAGACGCCGAAATCCGCTGAATATTCAGTGCGACGTGACCGGTACACAGATACAACCCGTTAAGATAACGTTAATGAAAAACTGCTCCTACGTCGAACCCGCTGGTGTAACCGGTACACGTGTAGGTTTTAAAGTTAACGACTACAACGAATGGGTGAAGAAAAAACGTAATGACGCGCAATCAGTGCCGGGTCACGAGTGTAACTAACTGTATTTAAAACATGTACAATGTTGAGCTGTTCAACACTACGCAGTTGCCCTTATCGTTCTCGACAAGTGCTGCAACATCGTCATACATATACATATTCATACGGTTCTCGGATAATATTAACCTATTAACGTTATGATTACAATTACTCTTGGGTCATGTATGTATGTTTATATGCACGTATTGTTGGATAAGTATTGAGTGTTTGTGTAATAACATTGGTCCCAATTAAAACTCAATTAGATATAAAATTGTCAGAATCTATATAACTTTACAAACAAGAATCGATAATGATACTTTTTCCGTTTTATATTCAGATGGGTAATGGAATTACTCTATGGATGATATAATTCTTTAAATAATAATCGTACTCAAACGTAACGAGGTAATATGTATATAACAATGTCTAAAAACGCTATTATTATTTTCCTACCGTTTTCTTTACGTGGAATACAATTAATGGCGTAGTATACGGGGCTTAAGGCCATAAATATTGTATATATATAAAAGGTAATAATTCTCGCAATGACGTTTTGATAAGTAATAAGAATGGTCAGAATATTTCTGTTGAAGACCATATATTCAACGGCGAAGGTTGTAGCTCAAACATTACGTGTTCTTTGGCCATCAGCCAAGAGGTAGAGCAGAAATTTGGATTCGATATATCCCTACTCTCCCTGGAATCGGAGGGAATTTTAATGACCTAACACCATTTGTTGTACGAGCTTCGTGAGTGATCTCATTGTTCTGAGTTTTAACGTTTTAGCTGTTTAGTCCTTGCCATCATCATATGTATCTATCTAGCTTCATCATTATGGCGAAAAAAGCTATGTTATTCATCGCTCATTGGGTTACAATTATTTATACAATTATTTCACTCTAGCCACATTGAGAACACACTATTTATTCAATTACCTCATTGTATAAACTGTAAACAATAGCATGTACCTTACATTTAACCAATTTATTGGGCAAAAAATCATAAAGTAATCAATAGTGAAAACTATCAACACGGCTTAATCCAAAACACGATTGAATTAAGTTGAAATCGTTGCGAGAGATCTTTTACTATATCCGAGCGTTGCATAACCGACTTTCACTTGTTTATCTCGATATCAATGTCCTAGGCGGCACAAAATGTCGGGCGTGGGAGGTCAACAGACGAGAACACGATAAGGCCGCTTAAGACTCTTTAGGGCCATTGGTCAGGCTACAGTTTCACTTAACATTTAGAATTTAGTCACGAACGAGAGTATGCCAGTATCGACTTTAGTAAACATAGCTTCAGTAAAAATGGTTTTTATCAAAATGTATATTGTAAAGCACAATCAAATCGTCAAAGATATAATAAAAAATATTCGGGATGACAATCACCGTGAAAAAGTTGTGCCTCCCGGAGCCAAATTTAGCGAACGGCGTGTTTGACATTGAAATAGTTTATGTGGGAAAAAAAAGTATTTTGCGCACTTGTAAAAGCGAAGTCGGAGTTGACAAAAAAATCGTGAATGAGTGTGACATTGAAAGCGTTCGTAGAATGAAGGAAAACGTTATTCATTTAGAAGATAAAGATCTGCACGCTGCAACTAAAGGACAGAAGTGGACGCTAGAATAATAAATAATTCTCGCGCAGATCCTTTTGAGTCTTTGTGCAGTTCTCAAACAATGGAAGCACACCTGAAGATTACAAAAAGAAGAATTCAAAGAAATAAGAATAATAACTTTAGCGATTTAAACGTCTTTGTGAAAGAAGGCAAATGATTGTTTTGTATTTCCACAACTTAGCCTCTCTGTTTAAAGCAATGTGATTTTGACATTTATTCAATTTAGGTAGTTGGATGTGTTCTTTATCGCAATCAACTCTTGTTACTTCTGATAAAACCATTTTAATTAAACATGCAAGCTTCTGGTTATTTTCATTTTTACACTTTCATAACCGCACAGTACAATACTCTCATAAATATTTTTAGCTTTTATTTTCAGCATCTAGTTTAGACCAGTAGGTACAGAATTTAAAGACCGATGCTAAAGTTAATGGAAAGTTACTTGAAACACACATTAATTTAAATTTAAATAAAATTTTATCGTCATAGATGCATCAATACGGATTGTTGCGATTAAAAAGTGGCTAACGAACGAATAACGGTCACTTATGAACACTCTGAAGTTAGCTTAAACAAAAATGAAATAATACAAAATAAGTGAACACGTAGCAGAATATATACGAGAACATTTACGACTTTCGTGGCAAATTGAGGTTTAACATAATCAAATAATAATAAATGTCGAAAGTAAAAAGTCGTAATAACTTCCAAAATGCCGTTAGCTCATTCCTGAGAACGCTAATGTTGACACAAATTACCGTCATTACGAGTCTATTCGCGAACACCGCTTTTACAATTTGGTTAACTGTTATTGTAAATGTATACATTGCACTATTTCGGCCAAGTGGCCGCAGAAAGATGAATCAGCGTGTCGTGACCACATACGCTCAGCCGATGTGCGATATATGTCCCGTTAAAGCCTTACCAGGCCATGCGACCATACGAGATACCGTAACGTGCCTTGTACGGCGACCGGCCAAAATAACTGTATCTAGCCACAGCTGCAGCGAAATAAGACATATATATCCTCCATTGCACATTTCATTAGCATCATCCAGTGAAATCTCGAGACCACTGAGCACAATCTTTTTCGCAACTTTCACTTAGTTCTCATTAGAAACTAGCCTATAATAATAGATGTTTGACCAAACTCGAATCGGCTTGTGTCGTGATTCATTTGGAACACTTAGTATTGTTTTGCAAGTAATAATTGAAGGCGATTGATAAGCAACACTCCGTAAATTAAGATTTATAAATTGCTATATGTTATAACTTTTTTTTGGAGCGGCAGTCGTGCAACTTTAATTTAATTTGCTTAATGCACGAATCTGACCTGTTGAATATATTCAATTTAAAAAACATTTGTTTAAATGTTGATAATTATATCCATGCAGATTCAAGTCATAATGAAATGGCAATGATCTTGTATTATTCACATATTATATTATATTATATTACATTATATAGAGTCAGAACGTGATGGATAAACTAAAGACGAATTTATTATCGAACTCATTTTAAAAACTGTGCAAGTAGATTTAACTTATTTCGGGAACGCCTAGGAGATTAATAAATTTACTACTCGATTCCAGTATCGAAACTATGTCAGATAAAAAATGATAACGGAAACAAAAAATTGCGATTACAGAAACTCGCAAAGACATACCTTTTGGCAGGGCTGTGGCAAAGTAATTTTAGAAGTAGAGAATATCCACCCACATCAACGTAGACAGAGAACTTCGAGCACTCACTGGAGTACACTGTACTGTAAATTGCGCAGAAAGGAAAAAGTCTTTAAAATTAACCGCACTAAATTTAGCCGACGCGGGCGATAACACGATTTGTTTTGTACAATTGTATGGGAGTGGTGGCAGCACGCGTCTGGCGCGCTCAACGTCCACACGCGAACAAAACAACTCGACGCGGTTTGCTTGTCAACAAACAAAGAGACGGCCGCGCGGCTCGCTGGTCTGCGCAAGCGCAACGACGCCTCACGCACACAGCGCCACCAATGTGAATGAACACGTAAACATTCGAGTAAAGTTCGCTATACTCTTTGATCTACGAAACGCGAAACGCAAATCGAGAACGTTTCAAGTAAATAAGTCGCTGCTCGCCTGTAATGCATACATCAGTGTATTTTGATACTGAACTAATTATATCAAGGTTAACACACGCTAAATGTTCTGCGAAGTGTTGCACAAAGAATAATATTTACACTGCTAGTAACATATATGTACTACGACGTTGTCTGTTTCCTATTTTTGTCTCCGCCTTCGCTGATTTTGTATTAACGTGTGCTATGAGAGCGTGGGAATTACATGGATGAGGATTTTTTCTATAAGGAATAAAGGTATGTAGGCACGCCCTGGCAGCTTTCGGCCGCGCGCATATTAAAAATAATTACGAGACTCGTGTCACTGTCGCCTCTCGCTATCGCTTGTTAATTTGTCGTTTTCTTATTGTGTGTTTTTCGATCTGTACTACTCTATTCATCTTTATACACCTTCTGACTTTCCTACTCTATCTTG
>DWME01010428.1:0-10221 GCA_018244795.1 Parelbella ahira ahira
GAAATCCGATGGAATGCTGCGGGAGGCACAAGGTGGTTTCAGAACTGGATGGGGATGTATTGAGCAAGTCTTTTCTCTCCACAATATCATAGAGAAGCATCTGGAAGTCGGGGAAAGAGTATTCTGCCGTTTTGTGGAATTGGAGAAGGCATTCGATAGGGTAGTATGGAAGGAGCTCTGGAACATTTTACCAGAATATGGGATAATCGGTAACCTGCTGCGTGCTGTACAGTCCATGTATGTGGACTGCCAAGCATGTGTGCGGGTGGACGGTAGCATGTCGCCCTGGTTTGACGTCAGTATCGGCGTCAGACAGGGCTGTGTGATGTCAGCCAGACTGTTTATCGTGTATCTGGATAAATGCCTCCAAACATTACGGAATATGAATGTGGGAGTGGGATGTGGTGATCTAGTGATAAACTACCTGCTTTATGCAGACGATGCAGTATTAATTGGCTCAACACCAGCTGAGCTTCAATCACAGGTCACAGCTTTGAAAGACGAGTGTATGAAAAAAGGCTTACATTTGAAAGCTAACAAGACTAAGGTATTAGTCTTTGAAAGAGATGAGTCGAGAACCTCTGCAACAGTAATGGTTGATGATGTAGAGCTAGAACAAGTAGATGAGATTGTATATCTTGGATGTGCGTTCGGTTCAGCAGGGATTGCAGGTACACCGCTGATATAGAGAGAAGAGTAAGTACTGGAAATAGTGTGAATGGAGCGTTGAGTAAGCTGTTGAGCAGCCATATTCTGAGCCAATGAACCCTACTGGCCATACATCACTCTGTGCTTATTCCAACGCTACTATATGGGAGCGAGAGCTGGGTATGCAAGAAAGGGGATGAAAGCAGAATCAACGCGGTCGAGATGAGGTCATTGCGCCGCATATTCGACCTGACACTCGCCGACCGCGTTCGTAATTCTGATGTAAGGAAGTATCGGTGTAAAAATGAGAAAGGGCATGCTCCGATGGTTCGGACATGTTGAAAGAATGTCTGACGAAAGAATGATGAAGCGGATATACAACGCGAATGTTGATGGACGTAGGTGCCGAGGGAGACCAAGGCTCACCTATCTCGACCAAATAGGTCGTGTTTGACTGATGTGAGCGTTAGAAGTTTCCAAAACCGTCGTGTATGTATGGAGAGATTGATGAAAGTGGAAAAAGCACGCCAGGTATGTAAGGATAGACACTCCTTGCTCTCTGCTTACACCGTAAGGGACCTGACGTGAAGATATTTATGTATGTAAGCAAATACAGTGTTGGCAGAGTTCTACAGAGAAAGTAGGTCAGCACTGACTAGTCAGACTACATCATGCAATGATTATGAAGACTATTATTCCATGTTTTTATACTAGTCATCTTTTACAGAGGAAAATAAGAGATGCATTTCATGAAATTTTATTACCCAAATCATTAAATGTAACTACTCTTAAAGTATAAATATTTTGCGATCCTCCTAGAATTGATATACTTAATATTGTAAAACTATAAGCTATATTAAGCCCATCCCTTTTTGCCAACTTTCAAGATCAAGAGTGTTTTATTATGCCATGTAACATAATATAAATATATTTTTTTGTTGAAAAAATAAAAATACTCTTCTTAATAATTATGTCTCTAGTGTTCATTAAAAATACACTAAAATTGTTATGAAGAGTACAAGATATTTATCAATATCATACAATTTCTAATTGTATCAATTGATGGACAAAAATTATTTAAGCTCCTGCATAGATGAGGGACTTCTATATGAGGAGGACCAAATAATACAAAGCTTAGATAGTCTACTGAAGGTTGCCACAAATATTCTGAAAATACATTGTGTTGTAATAAAAGTGTTATTTTTGGTAAAAAAAAAGGGTGTACATAAAAACTGGATTTGCCAAGATGAATTCAATATTGTGGCACTCATTAGGGGAGGCCTATGTGCAGTAATGGACTGAAATAGGCTTATAATGACGAATGAAAATTAAATTCACAACAAAGAAATGATGTCTCCAAAGAAAGTCTATCTCCCAATATCTGCATTTCTTTGCAGGATTTTTATTTTATTTATTTTGTGTTATTATAATTAAACTGTTTTTAGGGAACTACAAGTATAGTGGGAAATGTTGCAGGCTCTTAATATTTATGTAAAGTAACATTAGAATTTGGTAATTACCTGGATTACATTTTTCTAATAACAAAAACAATGCAAGAGTTATATTGGGCATATTCTGCAACAGTGGATCAATGTCTATAAATGGCTTCAATTCAGACTCTTGAGCGTTTATCACAGTCATCATAGCTTTGGTCGGTACGGTAAGGAGTAGAGATCCTTCAGGGAAGTCAGTCATTGCTTTTAGACCAAATTCATAGCCATCAAACTCACTAATATCAATGCCTGAAAAAAAGGTTAGGAATATACATTCATAATTACAAATTCATTACTAATGCTTTATATAAATACAACAGGTCCTCTCTCAATTAAATTAATGTTAGGTTATATTATTTAGAAAGATTCAGTGAGTGTGAATATTTAAAGGTTTATTATATAATAAAAATAACCGACCCATTTGTCATTCCAGATGGAATATGGGTCACCCCTCATATTGAGATGGTTGAGGCCACAGTCTGCCATGCTGGCCCAGCGCAGATTGGTAAATTTCACACACCTTAGAACAATATTTTTTTTTTGTAAATTATAAGGTGTGCAGGTTTTCTCATGATGTTTGCCTTCACCATGATATGAAACAAGCTGTAATAGCCTATTGGTTAAGAATTCAGCTTTTCATTCCAAGAGTGCTGGGTTCAAATCCATGGCAGCCACCTCTTTACAAATGTGCATTTTAAGTTTAAATGTCACTTGCTATCGGTGAAAGAAAATATCGTGAACCTGGACACCCCAGAATTTATTTAAAAAAAAACCTAAGGTGTGTGAAGTCCAACCCGCACTTGGCCAGCATGGCAGACTATGGTCTTAACCCTCTCAATATGGGAGGAGGTGCATATTCCAACAGTGGAATGACAAATGGGTCGATTATTATTACAACCCATTAAAGGTTTACTACTCAAAAATATTGTTTAAGCCTTTACAAATGAGAATTTCAGGTTTTGGTAACTGCAAATATTATTTACACAGTGTGCCACGCAAATTTTTGAACACATTCATATACATACATACCTTCAAATTGTGCTTCGTTTTCATGTAACCAATTAACAAACTTTTTAATATTTGTTTGTCGCTTTGTTTGTTCGTTTCTACTTATAATAGAAGATTCGAGGTTGATTATTTCTCCAATCAATGATTCAATTTGCAAATGTAACTCCCAACTCTTTGACACATTACCCGTATCTTGGAAGATGCTGGTGAGCTTAAGTACTTTATCCACGAGAACAGCAAGTTCTTTTCGCCTTTGCAGTGTAAATCTATTAGTTTCTTTTTCTGTACTTCGCTTTTTAGACATTTGCTTCGATTGCAGTTTACGTCCCATTATGTTTTATGAGGTTCGTCCACTGCATAAATGACGGTAAAATAATAAGAACAATAAGAACCTCTGAATAAATTTGAATCTAAAACGTGGGAATATTAGAAATTCTATAAATAGTACAAAACAATGTTTCCTTTCATGTCGATTGGTTGGCGTAAAGCTACCTGAAAATGACACATGAAACGGATAGATAGTTTTTTTTTGGAATTTTATGACCTGGGAAATAAGACCTTTAGGTCAAGTCTTATTTTATGGCACTGAAAGTTTATCACTTCACTTTTAAATCGTTTTAATAGTATTTTTAATGTATTTTTAAATAGGTTTGTAAGCATTCTTGTCTTTTAGTAACTGTTCAAGTGGCGGTGGGCGGGATGAAGAATCGCACTTAATTTTTCACATCATTGAGTTCATGCAACACTAATCTGTCAAGTAAGAAGTTTTGACAATCAAAAATAAGTTGCTCCGTCGTTCCTGCTTTTGATTCACAATTTGGCACAATTACTTAAAAAAATGCCAAGTTTGGCAAGGTGCAGTATTATGGCCAAAACACTCTATTACAAGGTACAGGTATTACTAATATATTACAAGTTGAGTATGAGTTGTATAATGAAAGTTATGCTTAATAAACTGTTTCAGTAGCCCAGTAGCAATTAATATAACGAAGCGGCCGTGCTTACGGTGGGCCAATTATACCTCCACAAAATTGTCATCAAATAGCATGCTAAAATCTTGGATTCTCAGCTAGCAGCACGTCACATTATTTCAGTCTCCCCAAGTCAGAGTTGATACAAAATTCGCATAGCATACGCAAGTTCATGCTGTCATTATTTATAATAAAATAGTAAGAATCTGCGACATCAGAAAAAACACCGTACGACAGTTAAAAAAAAACACCAAAAATGGTTACTTACACTCGATGAAACAGAAATTTTATTAAAAGTTTCCATATAGATTACCCACACTTATGCACACACACACACGTGCACACTCAACACGCAACGCATGCTCACATGTTTGTTAGATTACTTGTTTTGTCTACGACTCTTGTTCTCCATGTCTTTATTTTTGATAAAACTCATACCTAGCACCCACGAGACAGGACTTTCGCCTAGTGTGGAAGTTAACAGAAAAAAATTTAAAATTAAATTTAATTCAAGTATTAGTTCTAAGAAACATGTGTAACTTTAAGTTTATCATTATTTGTTAATGTTGCAATTATTAACATTAATTGGTTTAATTTATTGAGTCCATTAATATTTGATGTGTTACATAAATATATATTTGAGAACGAAATAAATCATTATTATTATTATTAAAAAGTGCAATCTATTTATTGTGGTAACAAAGTCTCAGCTGGTTTCTTTCTATCCATAACTTATGTACATTTTCATTAATACATTGCAGGAAATCAGTCATAGGAATGTCCATTATATTTCTAACATCAACAGCATTCATCATTATCATCATCAGCATATAGCTGTCCACTGCTGAACATAGACCTCCCTTAGAGCGTGCCACATTGCTCGGTCCTCTGCTTTCCTCATCCAGTGTCTACCAGCTATCCTATGTATGTACCAGCGGGTCGGAGGTCGTCCTACGCTACACTTACCGAGACGCGATCTGCACTCTCGGACTCGTTTGCCCCAGCGGCCATTGGTCCTACGACTGATATGGCTAGCCAGTGGGCTATCGTAGGACCGAAGTGGCAGTGGCCACTTCAGCCCGCTTATTCTCCTAGCTATGTCCGTTACTTTGGTTCTCTCATGGAAAACCTCATTTCTGATTTATCCGCGAGAGAGACACCTAGCATAGCTCGCTCCATCGCCCGCTGCGCGACCTTAAATTTGTGGACTAGCCCCACCATCAGTGTCCACATCTCGGCCCCATATATCATCACCGGTAGGACACAGCGCTCAAAGACTTTCATCTTCAAGCATTGTGGAATCGCCGACGTAAAGACCCGACGATGCCTGCCGAAAAATTAAACTGCATTATTACCATCATATGCAGTTTTATCAACAATATCATTGCCAGAGATACCTCAGTGAGAAGGTACCAACAGGAAAGCAATTTGGATGTATTTAAGGTAATACTGATTCATTATTTCTTTTAAAAAATATAGAATATAATTTAGCTTAAATGAAATTGTAAGGTTAGTTACAGCTTTTATTAAACTCAGTGAATCAGATAGAATCAAAAAGTATTTACAATTGTTAATTTGGCAAATAGGTATCAATGTCTTACAAACCGCATATGCCTCTGCAGTAAATATTGTAAAAGTATTATGCAGGACAAAGCATTGAGAAAATTTAGCATGTAGATAATATACATACAGCACACACATAATCACTCCACTTACTGTCATCAGTGTAAATGACATAATAATTCTTATTTTCTTATAAAAACTGTACCATATCTAAATTTATATTAATGGAATATTGCAATACACATACACATAGGCACATGCGCATAGTGCTCTCGCGCTCATACTCATGGTTGAGTAGTTTTTCTGTTTAGGGGATGTTTGGTCATTACAATTTGTCCGATTTATTAAATATAACATTGTAATAGTTATCATAATAACATTTTAAAAAATCAGACATTTAAAAATAAATTAAGTTCATTTATTTTCCTTAGAGCTTTAAAGCGTCTGATAAAAGTTTTGGCCCATGGAAAGAGTCTGATTTTTTTATATGACTTCAGAGTAATAGCACCTTGCACTGTACCTTTAGATGCCGATTTTAGGCCACATCATATATTGTTGTGTCTTAAATAAAGTGTTATATTATTTAAAAAAATTAATTGCCATTTACATAGTTGACCAGGCACTCCTAACCTAGACATAACTTGTACAACTATTGCAGGATCTAAACTGTCAAATGCACCTTGAACATCTAGAAATACACAAACAGTGTGTAACTTTTTATTCTCTGCATGTTCCAGGTCTGAAATTAAGGAGATGAAGCTGTCTGCACAACTTCGCCTTCAATGAAATCCATATTGTACATGAGGAATGATGCTGTTAGATTCCATATGTCAATCTAGACAATCTTTAATCATGTTCTCAAATATTTTACCTAGACATGAAGACTATATTGGTCTATAAAAGCAGGCATGCTCTGTAGGTTTATCTGGTTTGAGTATCCGAATGACACATTGTGTTTTTAATGATTGTGGAAAACATTTACGATGCCAAAGTAAATCAAGAATATTAAGAAACACTTTTTTCACAGATTCATCTAAATTTTTAATAATACAATATGGGAAATTATCTAGACCTGGTGTAGTCTCTCCAAAATAACAAACTCATTTTAAATTCTGACCATGTAAAAGGATCTAGTAAAAATTTTGAATCTAGATTGTCATCATTTAATTCAAAAATATTACCTAAATTATCAGCATCATTTAAATTATGTACCAAAGTCATTCTGTATAATTTATTGCCGGGTCTTATACCTTTAAACATTTTTAGAAGATTCCAAATCCTATTCATAGGAGTAGTTCTATTTAAACTATTATGTTATCCCAACCTATACTTTTTTGTTCCCATATACATAGTTATTTTCTTAAGTGCATCTTTTCTTTTGTAATCCAAATAGTTCTCCATAGTAGGCTCACTTCTATAAAGTTTCAATGCACTATATGAGGCAATTACACTTGTTTCACAGATGTCAGTCCAACCAAGGAGCTGGAGGTCTGCTTTTAAAAAGATGTTGTTTAGTGAGTTTAGGAATTGTCATCTCTTTTAATGTATCTAATCGAGAACAAAAATTATTATAGGTTGAAATAGGATCATACAGTTTCAAGACCAAATCATTGAAAATTGTTTTGGAAATAGTTTTATACTTCGTCCAATCTGGTTTTTTATATATAAACCTATGAACAGGGGGATTCATGTGATATTTATCTATTTCTAGTGAAATCTCTGTTATTGTTGGATAGTGATAGTTAACCATGGCATCATCATGTACTGACCATTCACATATTGATGCCATGTTAGCACTCACAAAGCTAACACCAATTGCAGATGGGTTTCGTTTCGGGTTATTAATAGGTGTAAAAGTACCATCATTCAAAATACAGAAATCTTGCTCTTAGTGAATAGACAACCAAATGCTATGTGATGTGCATTAAAATCACCACTGACAAAGATGGGCTTTGGTAGATCATTAATTATGTTACATAGTCAATCCATATCTGCCCATCAGAAGGAGGTCAGTATATACAAAGAATAGTCAAGCTATCATGCACAGTTGGTAAGGACAGAGCAGCATTTTGAATGTCTTCATAAAATCTAGTGTTTAAGACTTTGTACTTCAAGTATGGCTTAATTAGTAATGCAATACCATTATGAGCATTACTGGAATTTTTTCAGTTTTGTGTATAGTTCTTTGTTGGAAATGTTTGCTGGAACAAATGCTTTCAAACCATATCTGTTAAAAAAGCAGTATTATTAATAAAATTATAAGCTGTATTATATTTCTTGAATATGACTGCTATTTTATTTGCATTAATGCGCTTTACGGCCGTCACCCCTTTTATTTCGCCAGAAAATATGTGGTTAAGGTGAATAGGGCTCTTATTCCCTATTCTAGCCTTATTGTTGGTAGCTTCAATAAACACTAAAGTCTAGATAAGTTGCATTTTCTGGATAGAATCTATTATAGTCTTGTTTAAGATAATATGGCGAATAGTCAGCACACTTACCGCCGTTGCCATTACCACAGCGGTCCATCGTAGTCCATTCGCCTCCGGCCTCGAGGACGTTTATGAGAGTGTGGGTTATCCCCGCCCCCTCGTTTCCCACGATTTTCATGGGCTTGCACATCCAGCACTCGTTTTAATTAACTTTTATACAAGAAACTAGCAAATATTTAATAAAATTAGAATTTGAAAAATTTTTTGAACCGCGCTCTTTTAAAATTCCCGCCAGAATCTGAAACGGATAGAATTTTTTTTATGATCTGGTAACTAAGATCTGTCAAGTGAAACGGATACTAACAGTTCACTTTGCTCGGATACTTGCACTAGATATGATTATGTAAATAGTTATAGTACGCAACTCTTAGTACACACTTCTCAACAAATATTAAGCTAGCAAATTCAATACGGGACAAATTACTATTTTTATTAAATATACTTAATCATGTATAACAAAATATATGGTATAACGTAGAGCGCTATCTAGTGTAACAGAGCTTACAAACTTATTAATAAGTCATGCTAGAACATAGCAGGCATGTATGTCATTAATGATTTTTTAATTATATCCATAATTTATGGCTTGGGTAGTAACCACCAATCCAAAATCTGCTGAATATTGTAATACTACCTAAGTTAGTAATATTTTAGATTAGATAGGATAAAAATAAAACCAAACACCAAAGTGAAAATTTTAAATATCGAACGTCAAAATGTTAGATTACATTCGTATAATTTATTCTCACTGATAGCAGTTCAAATACAAATATAGATCTGCAGTTCAAATACAAATACTTGTGATCAAAGAGAAATGACATGTTACATTTTTTTTAAATATCATGGACAAAAATTGTGCAAAGTATTTTTATTATGCGAACGATTTAAGCGTAAAAAAATGCAATCATACCATTAAACAGGCCTAAAGCTTCAGGAGTATATAAAAACAACAAAGAAATGCTACATTTTACATTTTTACACATACAATTTTTAATACAGAGACGTGACGATTTTATTGTTAAATAATTCAGCAAAAATTCTAAACTATCGTACTATGACTACAAAAAAAAATATACTTAAATAGTTAAATTTGAACAAAAATTAGCAGTTACACACGATGCTCACTGTGTAACAATCAATGACCTTGATTTAGAGGCGGGGCGCTACGTTGACCTTTGTGTGAAGCCGTCCTAAAGCTTAAAAGTAAAATGTTCAGTAAACGCCCACACATTCGCTACGCACGAAATACACATACAAACTTAAGCTTTTGTTTTAGATATAATAACTTGCAAAAATAGGGTTTATTCAGATTCCGAAAAAACAAAATTATTCTCAAACACACGTATGCAGTACCTATCACTTACTTTAATAGTAAAATAACTCCTTAAGGTGTATTAGGAGAGAATGTTTTTGGACAAAAACATTTATCAATATTTGTTTATTTATTTTAATTACAATATATTTAGGATACAAAAAAATAACAGAATGTAAATATTATAAATTAGACATACGTAAATATTATAAAAAGATATTTATGTGTAAAATAGGTATATGTTTGTAAATATTGTAGTACAGTAAGTATGTCAAATGTTACAACACATTAAGTAACTGCTCCGAAAACAAGTGTTGTAATGAGCTTAACACTTAACAACCTCTCGGACCATGAAGCTCTAAAGTTCTCTGTGCTCCACTTTACTAAGTTGGGAAAATGACGAGAACCAATGTCGTATCACGGCCAAGTTTTTTCTTATTAAATTTAGAAACAGTAGACGTCCTAATTGCTCTACTTAATTACATATCTCATTATTTTTAATTTTATTATAATTAAATTTCGTTTACGTTTATGCCCAGTGAATGGTAATAGGCTCACCACATATTCCATGGGACTTAAACGCAACAGGTGAAACGCGGGGGTGTACTACATTTCTCTGCCTACACCTTCGGGGATTACAGGCGTGATGTTACGTTTTTTTTTCGTTTACGTCCGTAATTAAAAAATATAGTTATGTGCAGGTTGTCTCGTACGATAATAATTATACTGTTAGA
>DWME01010429.1:0-10221 GCA_018244795.1 Parelbella ahira ahira
CGCTTTATTTATAAAGATACATAATTCAAAAGCGCAATGAAATAAATGAAATTATTTCTACAAATAAAGAAATAATAAATTAAAGTTGATAGCGAGCACGAAGATGGCCACTGCAGCCAGCACCACAAAACCATACCTTACACTCGCTTGCTAACATTTCTGCAGAATTAAGTTTAAGAGACAAATAAAACTACCCTGAAAGTGATTGAAGCGAGCGAATGAAGCCAAGACAGCGTGTTTGGATCAAAAAAACTATATATTTGATTTTTGTTTTTTTTTTTAAGAGCGTTCACCGTTTGCAATTTTTTAAACTAGTTTTGATATTTTTTTTAATACTTTCTGCAAGTAAAATTACCACGCATACAATTTTATTTTTAAGTTTTCAAGTGATGATCTAAAACTAACTCATAATATTTCTTAACAATACATAAATTTATACTTCGAACAAAATTCATAAAGAGAAAATAAATTTCTTTAGGAAAAGAATTCAAGAGTTTCGTAGTTCCGATAAATTATTGAATTCTCGCTTCAACAAATTATGAAAACACGTAGTGGCACGTAGGAAATTATAGATAATCGAATCTGAAAGCAGTTCACTGCGGGCTAAATCTACTTTACTTTAACATAAATACTAGCAAAAAGTACTTCATTGGCTCGTAATGTAAATCAAATGTAACCAGAAATCATCAAACACATACTAAACATTATTATAATCTCACTGGGCTCAAAATGCTTTGAAATTATCAAAAAATTTTCGCTAAGTTAAACAAAACCTGCTCTCTAACTAAAATTCATCGTATCATATTCATGGTGTAAATAGCATTATATGTATCAAAATGTAAAACTGGAATTGAAACATACATTTGCATGATAATTAACATCATCATCAACTTATATCGTTTCACTGTTGGACATATTTCTCCTTTAATACATGCTACGAGATAGGGATCTTCGGCTTGCTTCCTCCAGCTTCTGCTTGAAAAGTTTTACACATTAACATACCTAGTAGGACGTACATATACACATAACGATTTAATATTGATTTCAACACCTACACAAGGACGGTATACATTTCTTAGAAATCTTAGTTTGATTGATTATTATTCAATACATATATGTATCTCTATTTGAATACAATACTATAACGGCATCCATATTAGCAAATATAATTTACGATTAGGTTGTTCGAACGTTCAACACAACACGCCATGCAAATCCTCGTCTATCTACGTGATGTAACTATGTATTATTCTCTATGATGTTTAATGGTGCTATGACTTATTCTTCTTTAACTGAGTTTCCGACTAGCAGTGGCTGGCAGTGAGCTCAGTCTACTCATTTCTATTCTTGCTTGATAAAACAGCTTGATACTCACAATTGTCGTCTATTCCCAGGTCTTACTTATCACTAATATTTTCAATCAGACTAAATTTATAAATCCAATGTATACTTATTGATATAAGTCATTTTCTATCTCATCAAATGATTGTTCGTTTTTCTCTCGATTATGATTCAAAATGCTATTTATTTACAACGCAAGTAGACTACTCACTTAAGGGGCTAGTGTTCAGTGGTCCAGCAATTTAAATTTATTTAGTGTTCAACTCGTTAAGTCAAGGGTGTGCTCAGTGAGTCCATTAACTTTATATATGGGTTCTATCGCTTTTTTGTCGCGTTCCTTACTGCCGCTCGCTGGGACTCGTTATTCATTATCACATGACTCGAATTACACAGTTCTTTACGGTTTTGTCTAAAGTCTGCAGACTTTGTATATAAAAACAAGTTAATAATCAGGTGCAGCGCTGGCACCTGATTGTTAACTTGAATTTGTCGTTGTCCCATATTAAATGTTTGATGGTCATTTAGCGTTTACATTCCAGCCCACTAACATACTTCGCGAGGGTAGCCTAATGTAACATATACTTAAAATCACGTATATCTACGTTATGATTAGTTACTGATGAGCATTAATTGTAGTTGCCACTGTAGGTACTATAATCGATCCGATCAAATACAACACTAGTCATATAAAAATCTGTATGGAAAATTTTCAACATTTTACTTATAAATCTATCAATCATTAGTCTTCATTTTCATTATAAATAGTAAACTCGGTATGTTCTATAGTTAACAAGTATCAGAAAACCACACACATTGCGAAGCCGTAAATAACAACCCTGCGATAAATTCAATTACTTTCGTTCAACGTCTATAACAATCACCTACTTAGACAATCTTTTTGAATGTGTTGGAAGAAGGATTTTTTATAGGATTGAAAATTTCTGCTACTCCCAGCTCATTATTTCACTTGCTTAGAACATATCGCTTACAACTGTTATATTGTATATCGATATAATCATTCCACTTACTCCAGTTACGTGTAAATTTGATATCGTTCTCTATTGCTAACAATGTTATTTCCCGATCGGTACTTCGTATTGCTATAGCTGTATCGTTATTCTACGGAGTATTTTCGTTGGCAAGTCGAACCACGCGCTCGCCGCCCGTTCCTTGTTTACACTTGGAAATCTCATTACGTGTTTCTCGTCTGCTTTTTTACTTTACCTATTTTACTATGAATTGTATTTCATAGTTTTATATTTAACAGAATGATGATAAAATGTGAGATTTAATTAAGTCCGAAATTGTATTTTTATTTCAATACCTACCATATAATTTTCAAGTTGCTCTGAAAAACGTTCTTTTAGTTTACTATTAATAAAAATGTATCCTACATTAGGGCATTTATAAAGAGTATCATATTAAACACCTGACACTTTCTCACGGATTCATTGTTAGAAACTTTCCTTCTAACATTATGCTTATATTAATATATCGATTCTTTGACTGTGTTTCATCAGCGAAATCATGCCCATTGCTCCGTATATCACGTAGCCTATAGCTACCGTGCTAGGAATTGTTTGACTCTAGCCGAGTGAGGACTGCCTCTCCGCCAAAGTATGTAAATTTTCCAACAAGCGTTTCAACTCGACGGATACGCCTAATTCGCTGGTTGAATGGAATTGAAATTGGAAAAATTGCACTGAGGCTATTGCGGACTCCTAAAAGAAAATGCTCTTGGGTTATACATAAATAGAAGAGATCATTTTTCTGGTTATGTATATAGATTATTTCCGAAACTTTAAATGCAATGAATTACATAATATGTTATATTACATGTGTATATATAATATACATACATATGTCATAAAATGTATAATTTTTTTTACGGGAATCTGGAAGCTCTATGTATATGTAGCCTTCAGTACATCTTTCGCAGTTTTAATAATAAAAATGATAGAAATATTTTGACTGTCTCTTACCGCACCACTTTTCTGCTCTTAAGTTTTTTCCTTAAAAACAAAAAATATAGCGGAAATACAGAATCCCAAAAGTTCCATTATATGTCTTTTGAAAGTTTATCATAACCGCTGACCGAATAGGAATCAGACTGACTTCTAATCTGATTGATTTAAGCTTTAGTATTGGAGGTATTTATATAATTGGATCCTATAAGTTTAACATTATAATCCTTTAGTTATGAAAAATCTTGCAGAGAAAATTCGAGCGGAGACAAGTCATTTATGTTTAGCGGAAAAGACACTAACGTCTCATATCCCAATTATAACTCCGGGTTAGTAAAGCTTCTGTATTTGGCTTTAGAAAAAAACCTAAAGTTATAGAGCCCTAGATATTAAAGACATTAATACCAAATCCTGATCTGGGTTACGTAATATCTAATGCTCTATATGGCCGCACGAAATAATTCAAAACTCGCGGAGTTAGGTGATTTGAAACCAATAAGGGTGCAACTCCTCGGATTATATTCTATCGCGAAACTTTTATATTACGTTTACGAAGGTACAGCTCTTGGAAAGTTGGAACTAAAACAAAAACAAAACTATATTGAATTTGTTATAAGGCTCTGTTTGGACAAACTCTTTTGAATACCTGGCTGGATCGTGCAAAACGTTTCAATAAAACTTATCTTATTCTGCTCTATGTGTGAATGTATTTTTAATTTGAGAATTAAGCCTATAAAAAATGCGAATAACAAACATTCGTAATATGACAAAGGTTTTTACCGAATTTCATAGTAACATAGTGTGAGAATCTAAGTGAGATGCTCTTAATTTTTCAAATGTAGAATGAATAAGTATCTACTGAATAATAACACATCGTGTTCTATCTAGCAAAATTGTTAAAGAGATGCGAAATAAAAAATATATATTATGATTAATATTTTTACTTGATCCCGAAGATTTTTAACCTGAAAATTGAAACGAACAGAACCTTGTAATAGAAATACCTAATCTTTTCTTCAAGTTTCGTAATATATCAAGCCTTCGTCTAGTTTATATTAGGGGAGCTCTGCAAAAAGAAACTCTTCGTACTAGAAATGCTTTGAATCAAGTAAGTTTTAATCGCACGTCCTAATAGAGTCCTAGAGCTGTCTTCTCGCAAACTTGTTCCAACTGGGATGAAGAAACAGCATCAAGTCTCGAGAACTTTGGCTAATTTAGCTAAAACACCACCTCACTTAGGTAAGTAACGTTGTTTATTTTGATTGAAAAATCTATGCAAACAGTGAATAATAAGATTAGAATGAAATGTTAAAACTTAAAATAGAATGAAAAATGGAGTTACTATATTTTAAAAATGTTGCTTTAAATATGTGGAAAACGAAAAATTCAATTTTCTCTAACATGCTTATTGAATTGTGTCAAAAGTAGCTTTTTAATTATTATTCCTAAGTTCTATATATATTTTCATATCAAAGACTGAAGTAACTTGTAGGGAATTTCAGTTAATTATAAGAAATAGTTGGGCAGTGTCACAGCTCGCTTCTCGGCCATCTCCCTTGGTTTTTATTCTGAGTATACTTCGAATACTCAAACCGCCGCTGAAATGTTCATACCCGGCCTTACCATTACTTTGGTTACAATTTAAACGGTGGGCCCTAAGTGTTATTCTTGTTAAAATTTAGCCTGACCCAAAATGTTGACTCCCTCACACCGGGTTCCTTTAACAGAATTATAATATTGTGCCTACATAAACATTTATTTAATTATTCATTCTTTATCGGAACACTTAATGTCAAGAGGAGACCTAATAGTGTTTTCTGTCAGTCTTCAATTGGGCTAAGCAGTAACGTAATAAGGTCGGCATAGATCATCTGACTGCCGAAACAAGGCTGATCTCTAATATTAATATTCTCTAAAGCGCGTGAAATTTGTCTTGACACGCAATAGATCAGAGAATGTTCTATGACCTTAACCTTTCTTATTCTAATAGAATACTCGTGTCCAACAGTGGAACGATAAAACAGTTAACCATACAACGAAATAAAATAATATATATTTAACAGCATAAAAAATACATTAAAAAATCGACGCAACCAATCCAATGTTACAGATTCATTCAGAAATTATTACGATTATTAAATTGAACAGCGCGTCAGGTGCGTGCGGCGGTGGCGCGTGCAACAACACATTATCATATAAACATTATGTGCATATCCAAATTTCAATTTTCGAATTTATTGAATGACAGTGAATACTCGACATCAATAACACTAGTGTTACAGAATTCACGTGGCAACGTTATTAATATCTCGTGTTCGTTGGTGGCCGCGATTCACATGTACGTTATTAATTTGTATGCTTCAGCGCGATATTGTTGGTCGGTTTGAAATAAAAGACATCGCTCGCGCATGTGTTTATGTTAGGACGTGTTTAATAAATCATCGTACAGACTAACATGGCATATGATAACGTGTATTATAATAATGTGTATCATAATCACGCTAGATCTTTTACAATGTTGGCAGAGAGCACCGACTATCAAATAGGGCACTTTATTATCTGGAAAAAGTTAAACTATTTTACAATGTTTGTAACATAAATCATTTGTGATATATAAATTGTGTTCAATTGATGACGGGCAGCAGGTTCCTGTTTCAATGTAATTCCCCGCCCGCCCACCGGCGAATGAAAGCGTCATGGCATCCTTCAGGGCGCACATCCGGCCACGTGTGCGGCGTAGAGACATTTCGCTTCACGCTTATTAACGCGAGATTAGTTATTATTATTAGTTCGTGTTCACGAACAACTGCCATCGACTAGAGAATTGGTGAAACGAGAAAATTAATTTTGTGCGTTTCATTTTTGTTCCTACAAACGGCGAGTGCTGCTATTTCGTGTAAGGTTGCTTTTCAAATATTTTTTTAATCAGTTGATTATTATGCGGTATGTAGAGAGAAACAAATGGCAAGTATCGCTATACTTACTGTCAGATCTGTAACGTTTCTTTTGTACTTTCTTCTTTTGTTATAATAAAAAATATTTATTTTTTCTTCTTTTGTTATCCCTTATAAAACAAATATTCCTCATTGAATTGCAGCAATGTATTATAAATGTCTATTTATTTATATGGAATAAATTGCTCATTGTCATTTTTCTGAAAAGCACTTTTTGTCGTATATTTTCCAGAAATGGGTTTGGTTGCAATCATTCAGTTGCTTAAGCCAATACCTCGCGACAATACCCGCGGTGCCGCCAAATGGAAATGTTAAATCGACTGTCCAGGGGTTACAAATACCTTACTTATTCTGCAATTTGATATCACTACAATAGATTTAGGGGAAAATATGGAAAGATCGCAATAAAATAAACCATTTTATTGCAATATCAGGTAAAAATAATACTGCATTTAGGTAAGTTAACAAAACAAATTTTTAATGTCCCCGTAAGTTACAATGTAATTTGTGGCGTTACGTCATTCTAACAGACTCAGACTACGGGCTGCTACTAGGAATTTCTACTACAAAATCTGTGTTGGGAAAATCGTAAAGTATCTACCCGAGAATTGAACCCAGGAATTCTCGATAAGCAGTTACGCTTGCGACCACTCAATCAACGAGGCAATCTTGAAGACAACTTCGTGAGTTTTATTTTTACTTTTACTGTATACGAACAATAATCGTAATCAACACGAAAGCTTAAGAAAATCAATTAAGAACAAATTATTTATATGCGATTTAAATCTCTTATAATCTATCAATCGTTTGTCCCAGATATCTGTGCACATTTGTGTAAGAGGCATCTTTGCTGTAGGCTGCTCATTGCTCCAACACATTGGTGTCCAAATTTAAAAGGAGAAGTGGTTTTGCAATAACCGTTTGGGCAGCCGGCACGACAATATCCGTTCCACCGCGGGCAAGACAAATAAAGGAAGGTCAAGTGAGGACCAGCCACGCTACCTTTTAGTAAACATATTTTTCTTTTCACTTTATTTTCTTTAGACATCTATACTTAGGTATATAAGCGGAAAATGGGAAAATGGTTCCTCTATTTTATGTTCAAATCCCTGACAGCATCTCTCGTAATAATATTCTTTCGACCGCTAGACAATCAAGTCAACTTAGATCAACCTTGCATTTACTTTTATTATATGCCTTTATTTCGAATACGATAGAAGTTTAGAAGGTTATTGGTTCTGTTAATATAATTTAACTGATTAAAAATTTAAAAAACTCACTATAAGTATACGAGTATCTATCGCAATAATGTCCTAAAATCAGTCTTTTTGACAAGACTCAAAATTTAACTCCTATCTTTCTTATCTTTGTTACAAACTGCATATTCCACTATTATGTCACATAGGACACAATTAATTTCAATAGCTCATAAGACAAATTGACTTAGGCTTACCTCAGACGGGTCGCTTTGGAGCCGCGGCTCCCACAATTATGTGGCTGCACAGACGTGAATTAATACGGGCAATTTGTAACGGCGTGCTCGTGGACAACTGCAAGCTAGCTTAAATTCGCGAAAATGTTATCTGTTTGTTTTATTTGCCACATACCTTCGAGAAACAGCTGCATCTGCAGTCTGATCGATTTGTTCAATAGCAGTAGATTGGGATGTAAGGGATTCTAAGTTCTATCTTAGGAACTCGAGGCAACTTAACCTATGCGTGGTGCACGTCGCATAACAGACGAGACTGTAGCGACTGACTGTTTGCGGTATAGCCACCCATATGTAGCAGCGTGGGTAGCACCTACAAGAAGCTGTACTTGCGATCTTGAACGCGTATGCCCTGAATGGGGATAATCCGCATACAAATATACCCTTTGAGAAGGCCAATGTTCAGCAGTGAATTAAGACAGAATGATTATGTGATTATATAAAGAACGGTATGGATATTTTTATCATATCAATAATATATAAAAGATGTGACTGCATTAATGACTACACTTCATTTGCAGTTAACTACACTTGATCAGAAATTTTTTAGTGCTTATGTTTCTATTGCTGAATTTTAAACAAAAGGGAATATCTTGAATAGCGTTTCAAAGGTTCAGAATGAAAAACAGATATTTGGACAGATATACCTACATATGATAGAACAGATATGTATATGTTATGTACGACATTTTTGATAGAACAACTATCAATTTATTTCAATATACATTATATAGAGGTTACTATTAACATGTTTGATATTTATTGACGTAAACACTCATATGTTCATACACGTAAATTCTATTCAAATGCAAATACCAAGCGATAAAAATTTCATTTCATCGAGACGGCGGACAGAAGGAGATAAATGAACAATTGAATTATGTAATTTAAAATTACGACCTTAGTTTAAATATAAACTTTGTACACACTCATCCGCCTATAAAATAGTTTATGGTCCTCAAACTTAGATAATTGTTTTTGACAGCAGAATTGTCACTGAACACCAATGAAAATACTGTCCTTAACGTGAGTTTGCATTTTTCGTCCCGTTAATTAAAGATAACTAGGTTAGTTGCTATCTAGCTTCAGATTGAACTATTGTATAGATTTTTTATAGTATCGCGTGCTGATTTACTGTAATTTAAATAAAAAAGGAATTTCAGGTCATTTGTGAATAACAGACTACAAGCTATATTTCTTAATTATATTTGTTTATTCAATTCAGATTTGATCCCTGGGATATTCCATAAAATGGATCCCAACCAAGCAACACCGTTTTTAACGTGGGAAAAGTAGTGTCAATTCAAAAGCCCTAACAACCCTATCAGTATTGTAAAAATAAAAATATTATCAAATGTTAGCAGTTCGCGTGAAATCCCAAAAGAAAACCAAGCGGAAGGTTAGCGCTGACAAATCAATTAAACACAAATGACATAACAAAGCAGTCAAACAATGCGCCAATTACAGACAATACTGCTCCCGAAACATAATTACTGTTTTCCGAGCTGAAATTATTATGGAGACGCATTATAGACAATACTAACATTTTCCAAATATCAATAGTTCATAAATATCAATATATAAATTGGAAAATACGAATGCGTCAATGCATTTTGTGATTTCATTGCATTCTGTGTAACATTTGCAGTTTAAATTTTAGTTCCAATTGAAATATTATTCAATACTATATGAAATATAATTTGATTAATTCACACGTTGGTGTGACCAAAAAATAACGGACAAACGTACCGACATACAAACAACACAAGGAAACAGTAATTTTATCTGCAACTTGCAGTTGGATTTAAAAGTTGATTATTTTTTGAATTTCACTCATAAAGTATATTTTGCTCGAAGAGTGGATTAACATGAAATTATTTCGAAACTAAATCGCTGACATTGAAATTCATAATTGTGTTAAAAAAAACATTTTCTACTCATAGGACACTGTCGGCAACATTTCATTATTACTTTCTATACAAACTATCACACAAAGCAAAATATAATTATACTGCCCAAAAACGATCGATGTTTCCTGCATTATATATTGAAATTAACAGTAAATGTGCAGTATTTCATAAATAAAACACCCAAAGTGAAGTGCGGGTTTGAATCTGAGTAATAATCGAAGTGTTATTGAGTCATAAATCCCTATCGTCGCTTTTTGCTCTCAGTAAACCAATATTGAGGGGAATTCTCTATTGGCCTGCGGTAACTTTAATAGTCGGTACGTGATAAAACTTTATCATGTGTGTTTGCGAGCGAACTGTGTTACACATTCCTAATATTTTCGCATCCCAATGATCAGATCGCTTCATGAATGGCAATAAACATTGGTGGGAAACCATGGATTGTCGAAAATATGTCAACGGATAAACGTATTCTGAACAGTCCAAGTCATTCTGGATGCGACAAGCCGAAGACAGGGCGCGATGGCGCTCATTGGGGGAGGCCTATGTCCAGCAGTGGACTG
>DWME01010430.1:0-10220 GCA_018244795.1 Parelbella ahira ahira
GCTACCCTTTTTTATATTAGATTGTAATTTTTGATAATAAAAGTTTGTATTTCTGTCCGAAGGATGTGATTGTCCATGGCACATGTATTGTTTTCAATTAAAAGGAAATACTTCAAAGTTTTGAAACAAAGAGAGAAGAGAGAGAATATTGCACCTTTAGCAGAACATGCGTAAGGGTTTCCTTGGACACTAATCGCTACCCTTTTTTATATTAGATTGTAATTTTTGATAATAAAAGTTTGTATTTCTGTCCGAAGGATGTGATTGTCCATTGCACGTGTATATTACAGGCGACAATCATAGCCGTCAGGAACAGGAAGACAGTTAGTATGTGACTGTCTTTTAAAGTTTAAAAAAATATAGATTTATAGAAGAGTTTTAACCAGTAACTACTTATACTGAACTGTCCAGGACCTTCATTACTCCATTACGTGTGGACAGAGCCTTAACTTAGGAGAGTGATGAGTCAGAAAAACGCTGACGTAAGGACCAAATCAAAGAGTTTATTGAGACACGTACCATTGTAAAGCCGGTCGCATACCCAGAGGGAATCCACATTACGACTTTCTGAAAGATTAGGTATTCCAATCCGTTGATGGTCCTTTGTAGGTTAACTGTACTGAATAAGTACTTTATGTGGAATTGTAAACTCTAACCTGATTTTACAATCTTATCGTCGTATATAATAAGAAATTCTCTATATATTTACACTGTACTTTACCAGTATATCGTATATTAAACATATAATAATTAGATTGTGACTAAACAAAATGTTATACAATTCATTCTTATTGTGTAAGTGTAACTAATAAGTGTCAATTTCCAATTATTGATAATGATTAGTAACTAAGTATATTGTAAGTATATTGCCTCGTTGGTCGAGGGGCAGCAAGCGCTACTGCCGATCGAGATATCCTGGGTTCAAATTCTGGGTCGGGTACTATTTGATTTTTCTAATATAGAATTTCTAGTAGTGACTCGAAGTCTGGAACTATGCCCGGTGTATGGCAATAGGCTCACCACATATTCCATGGGGCATAAGCGTAACTGGCGAAATGTGGGGGTGTACTGCACTCCTCTGCCTATCCCTTCAGGGATTACAGGTGTCTGGCGTTGGCATTATTACTAAATACATACTATTAAAGTATCGTGCTGTGCTCGAACCGTTCTTAGTGAGAGACTGGTGTCTAAGTTAAATGAGGTAAGTTAGTACTATGTATTATGAGTTGATTGGATATTTACAACTTGATATGTTTAAGATCGTTCTTAGCACCATACCAATCTTTAATCCTTTGCCATTCCACCATCTAATACAGGTCTTTTTTCAGAAAGAAAACTGCTAACTTCTCTGGCACTTTAACGTATTTAATGCTGTATGTATATTTAATCATATAAAGTTAAATAAAAGATGAAGAGTTAAAGAAAAGTAAAGATTAATTTTACAATTATTTAGTGCTTACGAATAATTAAGTATAAAATCAGTGGACTCTAGCGTCACTTCGACTCTACCTTAACAATAACAAATCTTTAAAAAAAAACTCAAGGTTTGTTCTAGGACTGAAGCGAATTAGGATAATACCATTATCTTAAAATAACATTTCCAAGAATCACTCGGAATAATCTTATTGGCTAGTAAAAACAAGATAATCCAATAGAAGATAGTACACTTGTCGTATATTTTATTGTTACAGAAATCGTCTCTACTTTTAAAAATGTTTCTTTTAGGTTATAGTTTTGTTACGGGGCTCTTCGACACCATTTATGGAAATATAGACTTACACTATGGCTTAATTTTTAAAGCATAAAAAATATTATATCACTTTGCGAAAAGTTCTCAAATATCGTAATTCGGAAGATATGTAATAAGACTGTTAGCAAGTGTAGTTTTAATATTGTCATTTAATAATGTAGTTTAATAATGTTTAATTTAATAACATATTTGATCATTAATCAGTCCAATTTGGAACGTTTAATATTTTGAATAAATGAAATGATCTTTTTAATGTGAAATAAGACCAGTTTAGGCTGTATTGCGTTCAAAATAAAAAAAGAAAACACTCGCAGGGTCTTATAACGAGTATGATTAGCTGCTGTATACCTATATGTGTTTTAAAATGTCCATAAGACAAAGGAAATTAAATAAAAATATCGTTCAAGTTCAACTGAAACGCGAATAAATATTATTCCATAGTAAACAGTTCCCATTTAATACACGCTATACCCTTTGGAATTGTTTTGGCACATCTCGAAGTTATGCATGAGTTTTACGCTTGGTAAAATTTAACACATGTCATGTTGGAACATGTTCAGAACAAACGTTTCATTTTTAGACAAGTTTCAAACCATTCCAATTTAGATCATTTATTTAATAACGTGTTTCATGAATTTATAACACAATGTAAATATTATTTTATGTTCAACGCCGAAAAGATTAAATAAATATTCGTTCGCTTAAAAAAATTAAAAGTAAATAAGTTTTAAATATAGAACGTAAATTAATAACAAAATGAGATCAAATCAAACAAGAAATATCATTAACATTCACATAAGTTGGAAGGCAAAATAGAATTTTTGAATTCACGCTATGTATGGTAATATTTAACTTATAATATACATATTTAGGTACATAATATATCTCTAAATATGCCTTATTACTAAGGGAGAATTTACTTCTAACAAAGCTCAAAGTAGCAGGTAAGTACCTAAATCCATAATAAAATATATTTTTGCCAATATCTGATAATTAATAATCATCGTACGTCTCTTCCCATTTTAAATTGAGACACATTCGGCTAGATTATAGTTTAATTCAGTAGTCATTTAACGAACTTTACGAATTGGTTTTTGAATACATCTAGGAATAATACAAACTAATTTAGAAATAATAATTTGAAAATCTAGAGATTGCTACCATAACGTCAGTCTCTACAATCCGGTTTTCTTTTTTATCCCATATTTATATAAAAAAACACATAAAGATTTAAAAATTCACAGCCCCAATGCATACTACTCGCATAAATACATTTGGGAAATTTATATCCATTTTATTTCTTTTTAAATGTTTACGGAAACATCATTCGAGGACCGTCGTAATATAAATAACATATGAAATTTTATATTCGCAAAGCGGGTTCTGATAAACGTTATTGTTGTAATAACTTAGAGTATTTTATTAATTTTATAACCAATTTTATGTTGTAGGTACATATATTATACAAACGTACAGGGTTTCGTTTATTTTGCATTTCCAAAATGAATATATTCTGTCTTCGAAGAGAAGATAATTAGCGCCATAATTGCGTGAAGGACTCCAGCCAATACAACATTTAGATTATAATCGATCTATAAGAGTGTTCTTTCTAGATTTTTTGTACGATAGGCTAGCGTTTGGCGGCGATCCTAATAAGGCTTGCGTCCTAAGAAGGACTACACATGGCTGGTAAAAGTCTATTCGCCCTAGCTTTGAAGAGTCCTAGGTTATATGCACCTTCCTAGACATACAGAATGTATGTTAAATTTGTATAGGATAAATTATGTAGACGGTGGACCATATATAAACTGTTTAATAATAAAAAATCGCAGAGAAACAGTCAATAACTAATAATTAATTTCAATGTGAAATGACGATGATCCGGGACTATTCTTCGTGTGCTCTTGGGGCTATCGAACTAAATAGTGACAGAGAATATACAAACAAACAGATAAGTCTATTAAATTTTTGTTATAAAAAACGTTACAATACCTATGGGACATCCATAAAAATTAATGGTAGGTAGCTATTTATTTTTATTGCGCTGTGCCGAAGTTAATTTCGTTTATGGATGGTCGCGACGACCGAATACCATTCTGTACGTGATGAATCGGCTTTAAAATTCGCTATTATTAAACCTCCGTTTAAGAACGAATTTATACGGAAATAACCATGGAATTTTATTTATTCATGATATTGATATCAGTACACGATATCTACATATGGCCAGCGGGGTGTATTATGACCCCAAACCATGTAATTTTCTATGTAACCCGTATTTGAATCATTTTTTTATTGGATAATTTGTTAATTGCTGACAACCATTTTCGAAATTAACCGGTTATTTGCAAAGTATGATTCTCTCTGTTTTTCGTTTGTTGTTTTGCTTTCTCACGCGTATTTATTACATGCTTGGCGTAGCAACCGGGTGATGTTAAACCGGGCAAAGAATTTCGGTTGGGATACACTGGGAAAGAAAATTATTATTTTTGTTTTCCTTCACGCCTGTAATCTTCGTAAGGAGTAGGCTAAGTAGTGTAGTATACCTTAAGGAGTGTAGTATACCTTATATGATTCGCTTGTAGTTGTCTACGTCCGACCATAGAACAAGTGGTGACTTTAATACCATACACCAAGCAAAGATCCAGACTCCGAGCCATTATTAGAAATTTCTACTAGGAAATCTAGGTTAGAAAAATGAAATATTACCCGGGATTGGAACCCAAGACCTCACGATCAGCAATCGCGCTTGGTACCACTGGACCAACGAGGCAGTAATAAAACCAACCAAGTTATTTAAATAAACAATTATCACAATATGGGCATTATCATAACTTGCTTACCTCGATAACGAGCAAATACAAAAGAGCTACAATTTGTAATATCATATCTATCTATAAATACTGACTCTCAGTCGTTCTTATAGTCTTAAATATTGAGCAAAAAGCACATGGGGCAAGCTGACTAACAAAAGCAAAATAGTAAATATTATGTAAATATTACCGCGACCAGTGTGCCAGCAACACGAATGTTTTCCAGACTCGCTGCCACAGGAATTTATTTAATTGGATGACCACGACGCATAGCAATGTCCGGACATACAAGAAATTTTACGTACCTACATCTTCAAATTTCTCATTCTGCTTTGTACATACATTCTTATCTACACGCCAAATCCCTCAGGGGTATGCAGAGAGCTTGGAGTGCCAAATATTTCTATCTTTGCAATCCTGCCATGCTTCTTCCAAATTCATCAATCTGTTTTTTAATTGTAAAAAAATTTACCTCTAACTACAAAAACCCTTACATATGCAGATATCTGGAATGTTCCATACTTAACCATAGTGGGAGGTAAACTTCACTGATGAAACGGAGTGTACTACACTTCTCTGCCTGCCACTTTTGGAGATTGCAAGCGTAATGGTACGTTGCATATATAATCAGAGTAAAATATAAACGGATCTGTAGTTTTCACTTCACGTATATTAATAAAAACTATTAATCTTATAACTGAATCGATGGCGACGCGCTAATGCACTTCGCAACCGGGCGTATTGAATTCATTTGCAAACTTATTCGTTTCAATTCAAAAATTCTATGTGTCCAATCAATTACTGGATTCAAATTGCATGCGGGCTCCGCGTACATGAATAAACCATGCGACGTCGCAGTACGCTGCAGACAAATGCTGTTCTGCTGCAGTAAAATGGAGCAACGTAAGTGAATATCGCCGGTAGAACAATTAACAGTAAAGCGTCAATTGATGCGGGGCCAATAGATGTTAATAATAATATTAATAATAATGCCTTGGGATATCACCAAACCAAAGATAAAATGTTATTAACCCTGATTGAATGATAGGTTTACTGAGTAGAAGAAAAAACAATGCGATAATTTTGGTCATATTTCTAATTTATTAATTCCTCAGTATTCTTCAGGACACTTGAAATTCAAAATCTCGAATTTTTGCGTGAGCTTTGATCGTTATCGTGGTACTTTGATGTCAGTATTTTGTTGTACTTATTGTGAAAGTAAAATTCACAATCTCGTATTGATGGGTGAGCTTTCATCGTTTTGTGGTACTCGTACTTTGGAAACGACAGTATATTGTTGTGTTTGTTGTGAAAGCGACTTATCACATCTATCAATACGAGCGACGCCCGCAGACTGCTTGCGCATTTTACAACAATCGATTTTGATAACTTAATACAGCGTCAGAATCGCTGACGGGAATGAAGTCACGTACGAAAGTTAGCGGCGGTCGGAGTTTATAAAACTCAATGCGGAGTTTCCAAGTGAGGGACTCTTGCGTTCGATTTTCATAACTTTCATAACCAACAATTTGATTGTGTGATTTAAAGGAAGTTCTTTCTGTTATAAACTATACATAATTTTAGATTTATTTATTATTTATTAATTTATACTCTCCATTTGCACACCAGTACAAGACAACAAGTATAAAAACAGGTCTCTCTAAATGCTAGGTATACAAAAGAGGGGTTTATCGCTATCAAAGCGATCTCTATGCAATATTCTGGTACAAGTGATGAAAGTTAGTAGTGGGGGTGGTTTAGATATTTTTATGGAATCTATCAATGTTTACTCAAATACATTCTATAGTAACTATAAGCTAGTTAAAAAGCCTAATGGGCTTAAGCTTAGTGGGAAAGCTCATGTTCAAGTTTCCCCAGTGTGATATATATATTCGGTACGTTATATTAATTTACCTTAGTAATCTTATTTTAGAAAATATGTTACCACGCCTGCATAATCTGAAGGAGCAGGCAGAGGAGTGTAGTACACTCCCACATTTCACCAGTTGCGTTTATGTCCCACAATATATGTACATATTACTCCGTACACCGGACACAAATCCACACTCTGTGTCACTACTTTAAACTTCTACTGGAAAACCTAAGTTATAAAAATCCAATAGCAACCGACTCGAGATTTGAACCCAGTACCTCCCGATCGGCAATCGCGCTTGCAACCACGCGGCCAAAGGGACAGACAAGTATTTTATACATTCGGAAATAAACTGAACAGTATTTTACCTTTTCGGGTTCTTAATAAGACGATGTCGCAGTTTGCATGGCATATCGACCTTCGATTTCTCTTAATATTGCCAGAATATTATTATTGTATTTTACGAAAACAGGTAAATATATATTTTATCCTTTCTCTCAGACAAGCAAGTATAAACATCAGTTAATAGTATTTTCTCAAATATGTTTTCGTAATATCTTTATAATATTATTATTTGTTCTAATTTTATTTATTGTATTTTAATATGAATAGCAAACGAATATTAAATCCCAGACGAAGGCTTGTACAAATACTCTACATTTAATATATTTTACAAAAATAAATTCTCTTAAAGGTTTACGTAATACGATCAAATAATTCGAAAATCGTTTTATTATAGGTCATCAAATCGATCAAAGTCTAGCATTTATAGTCACCATTGAGTCTGAACTGAATTCTTTGTGTGAAAATCTAATACCGGTTGATTCAATATTGACTTTTTATGTTACGAATGATTTAAAGCAATCTGGGTGATTACTCAACTTTGAATATAACTCAACGTCGCTATAACAGCTCCCTCGCGATCGAATTAATTCCGATTTGTTTAACAACATTAACCGAAAAACCAAACCTACAAATTTTTTAAAAGCATTTTTCTGTTATTTCGATTAAAATTCATTAACATACTAAATTTTTCTGGACTGTGGATTGAATTTCGGTTGCCGTAAACTACTGGTCCAGGGTTTACTTGAGAAAGCAATGTTTGTGTTGCTGAGTTCCGGTATGAATAGTGGTAAGCAAATACACCCTGAGGCATGAGGCGTGCCAATGTACGCGTGTGGAATACACTTATGTAACTGAAATTCCATTATATTAGGCGGCCGATTCGACTATTGGTCATTGAACCTGATTTCATGGTCGATGTTTCTGAGTTCGATTGTAACTCAGATAAACATATTATGTGTAATATATTATTATACCATCACGCCTGGTCTCTTATGGTGTAGGCAAACAGAACCGATTACCAAACATCTCTGTCCTTACAAACTTGACTTGCGACTTCAATGCTCTCAATTTTCTTCAACCACGCGCACCGAGTTCTAAAATAAATACTAGCAAAGCCGAGGAATTACCCAATATGAATACAGTTTTGGCCCTTTTACTTATATGAGGATGAATACACAGTTGAGCTCGTCGTAATTTATTTTGCATTCGCATCGTCTATTCCGAGTTTCATATTTCTTATAAAAGAGCAAAAAAAAAAATGGAAGAGCTCTTTAATAAATAGATTCATTTCAACGGCACGTTTCAGTGCTGTAGCGGTTTTGAATCGCTTCCGGAGTAACTTTTAAATGTCTTATTTTATTATGTGACTATTTTTTGTTCTAGAAGTACTAAGGGAAATGGGGGTCATTTTATACTGGTTTTTGCAATTCATGATCCATAATCTTATACAGTCAATGGTATTTACATTTATCCTGACTACAATAGTAGGTATACCAATTTTATATCCCAACTGTCCCTACGTGCTATAGACCTTAGCAACAAATACAGATACAGTGCTTACAAAGGCTTTATTTATTTATTATCACAGCAACAAAAAACACAATCCATTGGATTTATCGACTAAATGTTTTTCCACTTTTAAACCTTCTAGACGCGCGGTGATCGATCTACCGATAATAAAAGCTGTTCTAAACAGCAAGAAGAATACAGTGTCATAATATTTTCCTTTTTTATATACACCTGTTTTCTTATTCCGTTAACAAAAGCACCTACCGCTTATGAAGGTGACACGGTTATTATATTATAGAAAAGACAATTTAATTTTTTCCTTTGTACTAAGTAGATGAGGTAACCTAATAACACAGGTGTGAAGGGACGAGCACGCTCGAATAAACGTACAAGTGGAGCAAAATGTGTCGCGTTGGGACGGGGCTTTCTAGTCTCTGCATTCGTACTATTTTATTGCCAGTACTTTGTAAGTGTTACTGTATATAGAAAGGAGTTAAATAAAAGTGTTTTAGAATAAAATAGTAATTGTAACTACAGTAGCGTGTACGAAAGAATGTACGTGTATCAATGCTACACCAATACTCATAAAGTTACCTAAGCGAATGGCTCATGAAATTTTTTAACCTTTCATCGTCATCATAATTATCAGCCTATTCTCGTTCACTGATGGACATAGGCGTCTCCAATAGCACGCCACTGACCTCGATCTTCAGCCTTTAAAAAACCTAAATCCTTAAGAAAACCTTTAAACCTTATTTAAACCTTTAATATATTTAATTTTAAAATCATATGCAATGACGTAAATAGCTCCGAGTCAGACCGTAATAATTTTTCTCACATCTTCGTGGTTTCAAACGCAAAGTTACGTCTTTTCGAACACGCTCATATTTTTATATCGCGAGAAAAATTCACAAAAATTTGAAGCTTAAGAGGGTTTTTCTGTTCGAGTATTTTCTTGGGATGTGTTTAGTCGTAACCGTAAAGAACAATAAAAGGCTCTCGCGAAAATTTAAGGGAAATATTTTCATATAATCACAACCAACGATTACATGCGAGGTTCTCGGGGTAACATTATCACTGGTAAAAAAAATGATTAACGAGATCCTACTTTAAACTTAGACTTCGTTTTTGTTGTTAGAGATAAAAGGACCCTGAATCTTAGTCTATAGACAAAAAACTTAAACATTTTGGCGGTTGCAAGTCTTAAAACAAATCTTAAACCACTCAGGATCGTAATGATGATCTCAGTAACTAAGCGTTTTGGTTTTTCTAATGTGTAACCCTAAAAAACTGTGTATATTTTTCGAAAAAAGAATTATCTATATCACTTCCGCGCATCTTAAATGGAGTACGAAATTTTATATAAACACAGGTAGTATTTTTACACTCAACAAAAAATTACATACATACTTACAAATGTATATCACTACCACGTGTGTTTAAGAGAAAAAAAGAAAATCCTTTTCTAGATACATGGAACCCCCGCAGAGAGGATGTGGTGACTGAAATCTCGCGGAACATGTGTGATATATGTACATACACACTTCCCGTGAAGACAGACATCTATTGAACATGAAAGGAGACTTGGCCGTGACTCACAGCATTTTTACACTCCTTTTTGTCATAATCCCAACAACTGAATTACAAAACTTGATAGATGAATAAAACAAAATATATCGACAACATAATGATTATTATTCAATTCTCTTAAGAATTTTTCTATTTACTCACATTAGTTAACAGCGATGTTAAGCCAAATCCTGTTAAAAATCAATAAACGTGTTAAGAAACAGAATAGAACAGAATATAATTCACGTCTATTATAATTGTACACCAAAATGAACTAAAGATACACAATGATATAGAGGGCTTATTACATACGAGCAATTACCATCTAACAACCATGGAAGATACGAGATATAGGTATGTA
>DWME01010431.1:0-10219 GCA_018244795.1 Parelbella ahira ahira
GTAAGTCCTTCTGGTTCCTTCTCCATAAATATGCGAGGGATACTAGACCAAGCCTTTGACATCTAAAACAATATGTTTTGTTTACCCTAAGAGAATTTAATTAAAAAACAAAGCACAGACCTTATGGAGGATATCAGTTGGCTGTTTTGACAAAATATGTAAAAATAATAAAATCTTTTTTTTGTAGCAGTAACTGTCACTTACTACTCTTAAGTAAACAATAATATTCATAAAGAAAAAAGTAATTAAAAGAAGTTATGAGAACCGTGGTAACTTGCTGTTATTATATAAGTATTCATAACTTCTAAAACTAAAGCCTAAGTCATTGAGGTCTATAGAATATGCACACACATAAACAAACACGCACGCACGCACATATACAAGCACACACACACTCACTCACACGCACATATGCACACGCACTCGCACTCGAACTCACACACACACATATATATATATGTATAATTGATTGATTAAAAACTGTAGTTTAGGTTAGGTTTATTAAATTATTTATTTTTCTGTTCAAAACCATATAAATATATTCTTATTATAAAATACTTTTGTATATTACGTTTTTAGATAAGAAACAGAGATTGAATATACATATATATCTACATCAATTTATATATATCTACATCAATTTATATACATCTACATCAATTTATATATATCTACATCAATTTTGTATCTAGAAAAAACATAAATCCTTATAAAAATATTTAACATCAAATAAAATGTTAAAGAAAAAATATATAAATGACTTTCTCTATTTATTAATCTTGAAATGTAAAAAAATATGTACATATAAACTTGTCCATTTTTTTAAATTAATAATTTTACATATCTATATCATGATGATGATGATTTATATTATCCTTATTTTAACTCAGTGAGTTATATGTTACCTTATACCTTAAGCTTTTTAGATAATCATTTTCATAGTGAATGTAAATATTTACTGATATTCTCCATCTAATAGAAATATACAATTAATGAATGAGAATTATACACTTATTTCCATTGAGAGCATTGACAGATGCTGTGCAGGTAAACTAAATCAAAACAAAAAATGAATAAAAAAAACTAATGGTCCCTAACATAATTTTATGTATACTTACACACTCTCCACTCTTATCCTTTGATAATCAGACAGTATGGCCCCACAAGCCACAGCCTCTATATTTAGTTCACCCTAAAACGAATTAAAAAATTATTACAATTATATTTTAATGATGTAGCCTCTTTTAGTCTCCTAAAGCACTATTATTGATTACATTACACTATTATTGTGTGTATACCACAAAACCACATAAATTTTTCAAACATATGTTCTCTTAGTGTTACAAAATAAACAATAGAGTATATGTTAATACATTCCATATAATTAAATATATTATGTAATTATGAGAGTTATCCTGTGTATTATATTAATTGCAATTGAAAATTTCAAATGTAACCATGATTAATATTTATACTACAAAAAACAGCTTCACTGTATAACTGCCGTTAAGTATGCGTTCAACAATCTCTACAAAAAAATTCTTCTTTTTACGAAAAAAAAAGAAATCATATCGGCAGAGTCAAGTACGTGCCACATTGTAGTGTCGAAAAAAATTCATAAAAAAAAATTATGGCACACGAGAAAAAATGATCATACCTGACCAGGCCTGTTCATGCCTGGTCAGACCCGGTTTACGTTTAAATGTGCTGAAATTAGAAAGAACACATTTTTATCGAGGATTGAAAATTTAGCAATTTCAAATGGGCTCTGTTAGGAGAATAGTACCTCGGTAGCTGCACGTGCGCGCACGCGTTCACACATACATGTGTTTGAACTTTGAACGCATACTTAACGCCGTGCCGCTACCGGGGCACGTGATACAGGGCAACTTGCATATATTGAGCAAAGGCAAACGTATCACTAGGAAATGATCTCCTCCTGGCAACTTGTAGGTAGAAGAAGTGAAAAACCATAAATAGGAGTTTTTACGTATATAACTAAAAAGTACTCAAAATGAATATTTTTTATTAAGGTTAGATCTTAACTCCTGTAAAAAAAAGAAAGATGGTAGGAAAATTGAGAACAATTTAATTGAAAGTTAATGGAAAGAAAATTAAGATTTCTAAAGTTTAAAATTGTTTTATTCGGTGGTTGCTAATATTTTCATGAAAGAAATTCAATTACGAAAAAAAAAATTCTTAGAATTACTTTCTTGTCGTGATGCTAATTGAATTATTAATTTTTTTCTTGACATTGTACAGAAAAGCATTTATGATAAAATAAAATAAAAATAATTAATTCATTAACAGAAAGCTTTTGATGTTCAAATTACAACGCACAACATTTTAATAAATGTGCCAAATCAAGCGTAAATGATTACGGGCCGCAATTAATATGAATATTTGTTTGATGTCTTTGCCTGCAATAAGATAAAAATGTTATTTATGGTCAGCGACAGTCAACCATCTTATTCCTTAGAATTGGCTCGAAATAAGTAGCTAATTGTTTTAGAATAAAATCTTGAAATGTAAAAGTACAGAGTTACATACATCATATTACAGTCCATTATCATTTGCTTTTGGGCCAATCTTAATTAACTATCGTCGTCTGAGTCTGGGATTAAAAACCTATGTATATCTATATAAAACAATATTTATATACATATAGACATATAGATCTTCCCCATTAAAATTTTTGTAACTTGTGATACAGAAGTTGAAAGGCAGAAGGCAGAAGCCAGAAGCCAGATGTGCAAAACCGAAATGAGAACGTCATGGGATTCATAAGGTCTATATCGACTCAGAAAGACTGATAATGATGAAAACATTCGGACATCAATCAATGGAACAACGTAATATCACGCCTGTATCTCCCTGGAGGAGTAGGCTGCGACGTTTCATTAGTAACGTTACGTCCCGATATGAAATACGAGGTAACACGTTATAACTGTCACTAATGATATTATTTCTGCAGTTTTTCTCGAGGTCGATAACTTTCAATTTAAAAAAAAATCGACTTAATACCTGTTTCGTATAAATGTCTATGAAATAGATAATTAATATATAGTTCGTAACAGCGATAAAAAACAAATACCTTAGTATAGACTGCATTAAAATGACATTATTTATAAGTTATTGGTTAATCTATTATTTTTATTTATAAGTTAATTTAAAAATGTTATATGTTTGAAAAGTCTGATATATTTTCTCACAGATAATTTACTCTGCGATTCGCTTTGAATTCCTACGCTTCGAGTGTATATCCAAGCTTACTCTGATGAAGGGGAGAGCGAATTGAAATGAGCTTGACTTATTCGACTTTCGGCACAAGAGGCACACCAATATATCAGTGGCAGTTAGAATCGGGAATATCATAAAACGTCCGGAGAATTTAATATCCAATTCAAAGAAGGAATATCGTTGGGCCCTTATGTATTTTAAAACTAATATGTCATGATATGACCGTAGATTTAATAGTATATAGAGATGAAGAGTTTTGGCATGGCTTAAATGAACAAATCAGTTGCGAATTTTAAACATTTTGGACTACACATATTTTAATAGTGGTATAAAAGCTGTTGATTATAATATTGGCCTAAATATCGGTTTGTATCCAAAATATTCGGCCTCATCTTACTACGTCGGATTCTACGATCTGCCTCCAACATCATACGCCGTGAAGATATTTGTTTATCCAACTTCGCTTTCCATTTTCGTATATTAATCTCACTTATATCTCACTTATTTGCAAGGAAGTTTCGCATTGGTGCTTTTAGCCAATTTCCAAGCACTTAAAACTTTCCCGTATTGATATTTCAATGATTTCTGTTTGCCGTTTGGTGTTCTGTTTTTTTTCAAATTAGAAGAGAAGTTGAAAGTTAAATCATGAAAGGGACGCATGAAAATACCAAACCTTGCATAAGACAGGACTATGGCAGTAAAAGTGATAAATTTTCTGCCTTTCGTAGCTATGACATTATTGATCCAGTTTGTTTTGTAGTATTTAGTACAAACGCACTAAGAATATTATTTATTTAAATTTAGTCTTCATTGTTAAAAGTCCCCCGATGGCGATCATTGGGGGAGGCCTATGTCCAGCAGTAGACTGAGATAGGCTAATGATGATGATGATGATATTAAAATTTGACTGGTCTAAATTATTATTCACTTCTTATTCGAATATTTTTGGATATTATGGCATACATGGTTCCCTGTTCTATAAGTCTGTTGTTCCTTTTTAGATTTAAATATAAATGGTATTAAAATCAGCTAAATAACCGTTTCAAGCCAGAATTGTGGCATATTTTTCTTTCCTACCTATGAGTCGAATTCAAACATGTACATATGAATATACGTATATAAAGTAATAAAATTTGTTTAAATTTGTAAACTCATTTGTAACTACGCACGAACTCGTATCAAAAATGTTTCAACATGGAAATGTGTTCTACCAAAGTCGATTTGAATCAAATGTGTTCAGTCCAAATTAATAATAGCGGATCTAACCCTCCGTGAGGTTTAATTGTCAGTAGGATTGATAGTCGCAAATTCGCTGGAGATTTGATAAATTTCCACCCGGCCCCCTTTTGATTAAATGCATTTATCCCTGTCTGCAAATTGCTCTCTATTTAACTCGATTTTGATTGTTTACTTTCTTTAAAGGTCTATTGGTTCAGGGCTCAGGCAGGGCTCAGTAAATCTGATCACCGAACCATAGTTCGTTGGTTGGACGCCCTCCAGCTAGGTGGAGTGACGATATAAGCTAAGTCACAACATCATCTTGAATTACACTATTAAATTTAGATAATTCAGTACTATTTTTTATTCTCAATCGTTAAATTCCTCAAGGACCGTCATCTCCTCACTTTTCGTCCGTTGTCGAATCTGGCTTAAGTGTAAAAACTTTCTAAACACATTCGGATACGTGGTATGATCATCTGATGAGTATTCACTCCGATTAGGATATTTCGCAGTGTTCAAATTTGAAATCTTTACACTTTGAAATTCTTTAAGATATATTCATTGTGATCAATTGGATATTTAACGTACTAAGCCTTTATAAAACTTAATATTTTGTTTATTGTATATTTAATGAAATTCATATTGCTTCCTTTTGATTGCAGTAAATTTTTGAGGCAATAATTTGAGGGATAATTTAGAAGAAGTATTATATTTTACTGGTGTAAGAAGTTAATGAAGTAAGCGTAATTTGACTATGTTTGTGTTCATTATTTAATTAATTCACTTAAACTTAATAATATACAATAATAATTATCTTAACAAAATAGCAACAACATTTTGCTTAAGATGAATATATCACTGTACATTCTAAAACAAACAGAAACAGACAGATACAACGAAGAATGTGATAGATAAAACACAGTGTTACGAAATAGTATATAGTACATCAAGTAGTAATTTTTGAAAAATGAGAAACAATCATAAGAAAGATATTACACCGCCAAAAAATTGAATGTAAAAGATTACGTGGATGCTGCATCATCATCATCATCACTCTAACTAAACCCACTGCTGGACGTAAGGAGTTATAGCATACATTCCCTGCGTTGGGCATGCAGGTAGAGAATCGGCGAACACGGCTTCACTTCTTGGACGCTGCCATTGATCACTAATACCACTTTAAACGAAACTGTTTACACGGTTTATGTTATTTCAATAACAATATCAGCAACATTATGACAGTTCACGTGAGTCCCTTCTATATCCTCGTGAAAGTAACGATTATGTTACACTTCAATATGAGTTATAAGGAATAGCACTTGGGAGAGTTGGGCGCTTAAGGACAAAGGCCGTTGGAGTAAACAAGTCATCATTCAAACGTCGCATAAAAGGGTTTCTAATGCTCCGTTCTGACCGTTTTCCGCCAAATTGAAAGAGGTTTGATTATTGGTGCCGAACTCTACGATTTGTTGTCGACGTCTCCATTTGTGAAGCGAAAGGCCAAACAATAAATTTGAGGGGATCCGCCACGGTATTTCCACTATTCTGCATGCGTGTGGACCCGGTAGGGGCCCAACCAAGTAGTAGCGGGTCGATATAATGAAAATGTGTCCTGACACTATCCGTATCAAGTCCTGTAACCGTGATTAAAACGTGATATAACCGTAATTATGCCTTGTACTTCATAATTAAAATACGATGTCGAGATTTGATAATATTCTGATATAATGTCTAAACACGATTAACGATAATTAAATTGGCATTGTCTGAATTTACGGGTATTGTTCAAATCAAATAACAGATAATAATAAAAGTTGCTCTATTACATTTACTGCATTGTTCTTGGACTTGGCTTTTCTTTATATTTGATGTTTCGGTGAGATTCTACACGCCGTTAGGAGGAACGACCCATGAATAAATTATGCGCCATAGACTTTTACGACCAATGGAACTACATGGGACATGGGAACAATACAAAGAAGTGTATTGTACGTGAACAATATAAATAAGAAGGATAAAATACAAGTCAAGACAATCATGCAATGTTGACCGATAGTTGCTAAAATTATTCACTGTAAGTAATTCGGATTGTATCATAAATTAACAAAATTATCTTCAGAAAGCGTGGTGTAAACCAAAGTAACTGGTACATTTAGGAAGTTAATATAATAAATTTGATTTACTTTCGAAGCTTTCACAATCAATAGACCTTTGTGCGTAAGCCCCGCCATTTTTCTTTTGATATCAATAAATCTTAGACCTACATCGGTCTAAGCTTTGATCAGCTTACAAAGTCCTTCATAAAATCAAACGATCAGAATAACGAACAAATCTGAAATGTTTTTCAAATTTTATTTAGTATCATAATATTTTAAAATTTTCACGATAGTATTTATTTATTAAATCATTTAATGGTACTAATTCTTATTGTAGGATAGAAGCAGACCGTGTTCTTAAATCAAAGGGTGAAAAATCCAACTATGTAGTTACATCATCTATCACAGTTTTTAAACTTCTGCTCTACTACGGTATCTTTATCTGTGGTATATTATGTATATTATTATTATTTATCGAAAGAATATTCAGCTTTGAATTTTGCAGTATCTACAACTTATGTAGATATTGGTAGGCTTAGTATAAAAATCTTGCCGAGAAATTCTAGAATTATCTCATTTGCTTCCATCTCTGCACAAAAACGACAATAAAAGAATTTCCATGAAGTGTTATGAAAAATTCAGACTGCTTATAGACGAGATCGCTCTAATTGTTTTAGTTAAATTAATTTAGACCCAGTTTTGCTGCAAATGGAAATTACTACGTTTTTGTAAATTCAGGTTAAAAGGAAAATGAAAAAATATTACGATGTTAAATTCTTACGTTGGAAAGCATTGTATCGTTAAATTTGGTGAATTTCTTGGTCAAGAGAGAGGAACGGTATATGGGTATTGTTAAGTAAGTTTTATGACACTATAAGCATCAAGGCATCATTTAAATCATATGTACATTCAATTTTTATGAAATAGCAACGGCTTGTAACTCTTACAAGGTTTGCTAAAACAAATTGATGTTGCTTCTATATTTCACGGATTGGCACAAAATTAATCACATGTCTCATAGCCCTTCTGATTTCAATGTGACATTAGCTATACGACCGGTCGCCCGACTGACGCCACACGGCGTGAACACAGTCATGTTAGTCATACATGCGTATTTAACAAGGTACACTGGATTTTAATGGAAGTTCTTATTTCACTTGAAATTTATGCGCATAGCATTCATTAAGTATCCCTGTTAAAACCAATATTACATTAATACCCTCTCATTTTGGATTCATTAAGAACAGAATAGAACAAATGATCTATAATAAGCGTGTTATTTGGCTTACGAGCCACGCCAATGAGATTCAATGGGGCTTGTTATGCGAATCAATCACGTAGGCGCTCGGGTAACACAAGACTGAAACTGACACGGGACTGAGAATTCCAAATGCCTGCTTTGAAATTTGAAACCATGTAACATGTACCCTGTATTTAGGTTCAACTAGTGTTCTTGATGGTAAGGACAATGGTATATTGAATATGTATGCCTAATTTTTGTTAATATTACTATAAACGGTCAATGACAGCAATATTTAACAGACGAGTATCTATGAAGACTTTTTTCCCCACTTCTGTATTACGAAGGGGCGAAAAGGTTTCCGTGGACTGTAAGTGACGGAAATCTTTAATCACTGCTCCCTCCTACGGCCAATAGGGGTGACAACGTGTAGATATGTAATACATAATCTGACGTGTAAACAAACGATACATTCGCGTACTCAAATTAGAATCACAAAGTTATAGTTACATTTGTAATATTCTATGTCTTTTACGTATTCTAAATATTTTATGTCGTTTAACATTCGATAACTAGCGTAATAGGATATCTCTACACAGTTGTTACTAACCCGTTTACAATTCGTGTATCATCGTTAAAAATCTTGAAGACTTCATGCGAGACCAAAAAGTTCAGTGATCTGGGCTGGATCTTATCAATGAGTGACAGTACGAAATCTCTGTGGACAATACATAATTATGTAATTTATTATGCTCCAATTTGATTACTGCGCTGATAAATAATATTTGTCTCCATTATATTAAGTTTATATTTGAATCATGTATTCATCATATTTGTAATCGAGAATTTCTTATAAATCAAATAAATTCTGTTTCTAAAAATACAGTTAAATATAAAGTCAATTTCATCCCTTTCACAACTTTATTCAGAGGAATATCAGATATCAAAGAATACTTGTATGTCGCAAAGTAAATGGAATAGCAAAAAACGTAAAATGTGAGGATCTGTGATCCGTTTGTTTTTCACACGGACCTATCTAATTTATCTGAGCTGATCGACCATTAGACGGGTATTTGCGAGGATCGTAACTTACGGGCCTTATTTGGGTTTGAAGTATAATTTATCGTCTTCAATTCCATCTGCAAAGGAGGAAAGGTTAAGCAATAAATTGGACGCAGCTGTGTTACGGACATAAGCTTCGAATTAGGTAACAAAAGAGGCGATTCGCGAACGTTTCTCAACGATTTGTTATGGCAACAAAAATTTGGATTCGGATATTGCTCGGTTTTGCGTCATTGAAATCGCGTTTCGATTTCTGATTTGTGACCTTAGTTTATTAAATCGGCTATTCTGTAAAGTGCCATAAATTATTTCAATCCAGATCTTTTTGTCATTTTATTTCAATTCTGTAACAAGTAGTAGTTTAAACTGAAGCTTTGAAGTTCCGACGTATTTTGTACGTATACTAAAGAGTATTGTGTGTATGCGTGTGCATTTAAGTGACAGGGAACTCAATCTTTTTTTGCCTCTACCTATTTTAAAAATGCTTTAATTTTTTAAAGCTTTATTAACTCTTTTATTTTATTTCAGTTCATATACTCATCTGAATCGAGTCGCATGGAAAATCCTACTTGGTTTCTCAGTTGCTTGGCCAATGTTTGGAATTTATTCGTTTTTGTGATTAAAGTTTACAGTAAGTAAGTATAAGTTTTTTCCTTTGTATACAAATAATTGTAATTTACAAATAAATCCTTACATTTGTCACGGAAATGGCACAGTACTTGTTAAATCACCCATAATATTGTACAAGATATGAACAATAAACGATTCGCCCTTATAGTGCTTATTTACTATCAAACGTTTTTTAGGCAGTAGATCACAATATTTTCACCGCTTCCCTATCTCAATTAGATTTGTCATCCTTCACCTTGAATTAATTCTTGTTTAATCTTCGAAGCCATCCACTATTTTTCCGACCCGGGTATACGACCGTTGATTCAATCTGTAAACAATTGTTGATCTATCCAACTTAAAATTGGCAGACCGCAAGGCAGTATTCTCTCCCTCAAATTCTTTATCACGCTTATTCATTTTCTTGCACCGGTCGTATACCGTACGTTTCACAATCTAATGTAAACGAGATTCATATCGCATTTAATAAAATGACCGCAATTAAAGAAGTTTTCAAAGAATAATATTTTCTCCTATGCAATTTGTAATGAACATTAGCCTGCATATCCCCGGCGATTTAATTTAACGCTCATAGAATGTAGTTGTCGCCACGTTAAAATATGTCCATCGTTTTAAAAACTACCTTGGTATGAAGGTAAAAAAATAAAAAATGTAAGGTAAATATGCTATGAAGGTTAAACACTTCTTTGATTTGAAATACTTTGCAAATTTTTGTTCTGCCTGTAAATTG
>DWME01010432.1:0-10218 GCA_018244795.1 Parelbella ahira ahira
GAGAGGCTGAATTCTTAACCACTAGGCTACCACTGCTTTCCAGTTAAATAACGGACAATAATTAAAGGAATAAAAAAAGGGGCTGCCCCCTGACGTCGTACGAAAGCATTGCTTTGATTAACGAAAAAATCCTGGAATTCAGCCAGTGCGTCTTGCCCTTGAAGCTTAAACTGAACTGCTTTGCAGCAAAAATTAATTACTTAGTTCTTAATGAGGTTGCATTTGTAATCGGTTATTACCTTATTTAACATAATAACATAAATTATATGTGAAATTATGTAATTCATGTAAGAAGTTATAATCCTTCAAAAAATACATTTTTTTTATTATTTGATTATCATGCCTGGTTCACACGGGGTGGGTACTGGTGATGGTTGGGCTAAAGGGCGAAACCTAAACATTTTTATCCTTTCGGACCTGACGTGCTTGTTTTATATTCGTCATTGTATTTACATTTCATATTGTAAATTACATTTTAATTTAATAAAATTTCCGATGATTTATATCACAAAAGCCATTAATTAATTGAACAATACACACCGATTGTTTGTAATACATATATATATATAAGTGTAAATGTAAAGGTCTCGTAAGTCACGTCTGTACGTTGAAAGGATGCCGCTATTGAAACTGACGTGGGCGAACTGCGATACGGCAAAAACTATACTTAGCTGTTATTTGTTAGTCATGGCTGGATTTCATTGTAATTCGTGTTTTATTTTTCAGCTATATACAAAATTTAATTGATTTTTTTTTGTATTATAATTTCTTTTTACACACTGCAAAAAGCTCGCCTATGTCGTCAAACCTTGATATATAATCTTTTTTCTGCCTAATTTAATACAATGTATTGTCACGTTTAGTTTGAAATAAGTAAGTATTATATAAATTTTATAACATTCGTAAACCTTACACTGTTTCTGACATTTAAAAAAGTAGGTGGCAAATAAGTGTAAAAATAACCGACAATTAGCGCAATTGTCTCGAGTTAGCGGTCCGAAGAGAAAGCCTTTGTGCTACACCATAAAAATCTTAATTTTGAACGCGCATATCCACGGTTTACGTTCAATTTAAATTTTTTGAGGTCATGAACGAACATGAACGAGAGAACAACGTGTACTGCCAGCTATTCGATTTCTGGTATGAAATAAACAAAATAGTACTAGCTTTTGAAAATTAACATTTTTTTACCGCTAATAATTATTTAAGACCTAATATTGTTATAAGACGTCTGCATATTATCAGTTAATCTTATTATTTGATACCTAAATAACGTTATTTATTATTTTCAAAAGGCAAGAAGAAAACATAGGTACTCATTTATAAACTAGTTAAATTTTTTACTAAGGTTATAATGAAAGATTGTACGCCGCAGCATATGTAAGACAGATACGCACTGTAACGTTATGAGAAGAATCGTTGTAAACGGCAATAAAAGGCATTTATTGTTGATGCAACAGTTTAGCCTACGCGCTGAGTCACCGACGCAGTCGTTTACTTTGTAAATTACAGATACAATTTGATGCGATGGTGATTGATTCGATTAAACGTTTGTTCCTGTTGACCACGCGCTGCGCCAGACCGACCGCTGGCGGCCGGCCAGCCTGCTATAATTGGTGGTCGCCACACCAGAGACAAACGGTATTCTTAGCTGCACACTCGGCCACTGGCCTTCCAGACGACGTTAAATGTAATTCGAACAAAAAAATAAAATAAAAAGCGCATTGGCCATTTGTACTTGACCTCCTAACGCTCTAGGGATGTCCACTACAACAACGATTCGCGTACCGCAAAGGTGAACGGCCTCCTTGCTCGAACTAAAAATAATTGCACATCAAACGCTTGATATTTCAGTGTCGTTTAAAAAAGTAAATTGTCAACAACATTGATAGATAATGTAATTTTGAATGTTGTTTACAGAACGGAAAGCATTGGCGATATAAAGGATATAAAATTTGCCGATAATAATGTATCTGCCGTTTGGTCCGCCGCAGCAAGTATCGCCGCTTATAAGAGGCGCTAGATTTGTATTATTGTTCGCAGGAGTCATTTACGGTCGCATTAAATACGCGAGATACAGTAAGTTGGAGCAAGCGTGGCGCGAGGAAGAAGCGGAGAGGAAGATTATCCGTGACAGAGAATTGGCGAAGATAAAAGCGAGACAAGCCGAGGAGGAGAAAACATACTTTCAAAGTGGTACGGCTATTTTTAATATAACACCAATGTTTTGACGTAACACAAGTAAATGCTAAAATAACATTGTCCTAATAGATAGAGCTCCAGTTACCTACCTGCATGTTCAAAATAAAACTTTAGAAACCTATTTTTACAAATGTTTCATATGGAGCTTGAATCCTGAGAAAGCAGTGACATACAATCATTTTTTTTAGTTTATAAAACATTGCCATGGATTAGTGATTTATGTTTTTGAAAAAGTCGCACATTATGACGAGTATTTTATTGGAAACGAATGTATACCTATTCTATTAATATTTTAGACATGTAGCGTTTAAGTGCCTGTGTTTCTCTTGTTCCAGACCCTCCAAAATCTGACAAGTGTTGCCATGCTGAGTAAACTGTAGGTACTGCATGGATGCTACGAAACATTAAAAACTTTATTACTTTTAATCTGCTTTACTTGTAATAAATAAAAAAGTAAGCGTTGTACTAATAACTCTAGAATCATTAAAATCCTACACTAGGCTATGCCGAAGTGCGGTCTAGTTCCTGCGTACTTGAACAGACCGATAAGACTCGTACCAGTAGAACGTAGAGTTGTAGCTAAGTGTATTTGTAAAGAACGGGACAATTATTCGACGTTTTTTAATTTTTTCTTTATTCCATACCATAGTTAATCCAAACACTTCCGTGAATTACCATAAATATATAAAATGTTCCGCATTAGCTTTGTATATCCGTACCTAAATTGGTTTAAACTTTAAAATCTAACAACGAACATCAATAGAAGTTTCAGTTTATCCTAAAAACTACTATAATTGTTTAAATGGCTGCTACCTACAAATAATGTATGTTGTATTCTATTAAATGAGTATGTACGCAGTTATAATAAGCAAATTCCCTTCAGACTATTGAGAGAAATCACCAACATCATGTTCGATACTTTTCATTCTTCAGATTTCGAAACAAGTTTCCTCACAGAATGTTAACTTAACACTATAGTCTACCTCGCTGGTCATACCTGACTGGGCAGACTTTATACGCACACTACACATTATGGATAACTATAAAAGTGTGCAGGTTTCCTCGCGGTGTTTCTTTTCGGTATTTAATAAAATACCGTTACCTAAATAATAATTGTAATCTACGCACATAAAATAAACCCGCATCAAATGTGCAACATCTTAAAAACTTTCAATCTAAAGGCTGTTATCTAATAGAGTAAATGGGCTGAGCACATTATGTTGCCTTCTGAAGCATGTTGGTGCTTATAGCGTTTTCCACTGACGCGGACGGTCAGTCAGATTTCCTAAATTACACCACATCCTAGTCGACTCGATAAATCATTTCTAATCAATCGTGAGACTGTTCTGCGATTGCTTTAAGAATATGCTAAGAAAATTACATTTAGTCAAATGTTTTTGAAGTGTTTTCACACGTAAGTAGGTACATGTTACTACCCCATGCGTAAACTGACTGTTATGATCTTAAAATCGTGTAGGTATGTCGTTTTAAACAAGTTCTGCATACGGATCTCTAGCTCCTTTTGTCATGTTAATATTATATTGCTACTCGACTCTAGGTATATGAAAGTGTTGTAAGCGTTTTGTTAAACTTGGCGCTTATCGTCGTAAGTTGACGACGACATACGGCATCAGAACCTGTTATTAAGCGACTAACGAGAAAGTTGTAAGTTGCCGCGTTTCGCTTTACAATAATTATCGTGACTTATTCCTTTCGACTAGAAACGAGTTGAACGAGGAAATGTTAAAGACAGTGATGATCTACGAACGCAGATCTACGTAGGTTATCTACGATATGTTTTTCTTATAAACGTACTTATATGTTACTGCTTGAATGGTTACGATGTTTATTTTTTCAACTTTTTTGGTTCTTAAGTTATGTTTCCTATTTGACTAACCCATCTCTTTCTCTACCATAAAAACGAGAATCCAAACCCAATTGGGGATACCAAGAAACCTATTCGATGAATTATCTTCCATCGCCTACACATACAAAACTGGCGTGACATTTCAACAAGTCGTTAAAAACCTATTGTCATTGTCAGTTTGAACTGCTTGTGAATTCACATGGCTTTTTCACAACTTTCTATTATGTGTGATTTTCTTTTGACTCCACATATGAACTTGATTTTATTATCGAAAGTTGTACTTTCTCTCTCTTATTACAAAATATTTTTCTGTTAAGATTTTTATGTCAGCAATTTTTATTTTACTGATTACAGAACGACAATTTTTTGACATATGCTATAGTTCTAAAATTCAAATTCTAAACGAAATAACTAAAAATGTTTCTAAAGGCCAATGTGCTTAACATAAACGTCACCATATATTTTTATATATGACACGTAACTATTTGGACATTTGAAATAAGGTCATTTCTGTTAGAGGCTAATTAATAATCGTAAAATGGACATACATAGTTTCAATTATTGTACGTTTATAGACCTATGTACATTAGTATACTTTTATATCAGTCGTTAAAAACCATGGACGCAAACATTTATCACATTAGTACAACAAAGAATTTATTACATTAAATAATTAAAACGCTTCTATTTCGCATAGTTTTTGGTTTGAATCATTTATGAAAGACATAATTTCTGAAGCCTCAACACCCGAAGGATCTTCAAAATATTTACCAGCGCAGTTCGTATCTTTATCCATTTTGTTTTAGCTCCGTCAACATTCATAACATGCCAATCTTTTTAGAGTATGCATTTATACAAATGTCACATTCACATCACACACATTAGTCAAATAGTCAAAGATTATTATACTTATTATATTTACTTTTAACTTAACAACAAAAAATTTTTTAAATTCTTCCAAGCGTCACCACTGCACAAATTTTATATAAACTGAGAATGAAAGGTTGATACTTCATTAAAAATTTTGATTTATTTATGAAATGGCATCTTAGATAGGTAAATTTTTATTATCATAATAGCCATTATTAAAATCAACAACAACAGTTCAAAGTCATTCGAAAACTTTTATTTATATAATTTTAAACATCTGTACAGACAATTATCTCATTTGCAAGATTTCACTTGGAAGGGAAAACGATTATCTAATCATTCTATAAATAATAAATATATTTAGTCTTTCATCATAATAATTATATTTAGTTACACAAATATTTGACCAAGGCACAAACACTAACATCATATATTAACATAGATCAGCAAATACTTATTAAAGAAGTGAAAAGTCGTTGAAACTAGAATTAATTCGAAAACATTTTATTAATTATAGCTCGGATGGTATTGCGCTGTCAGTCAACACAACGTGTTTATTTTTACCCGTTAGGAACCTGGAGTGATGACTTAGTAATACAAAATTTTCCGTAAGGTCCTGTTCTATCCTTACATGCGGTCCTGCAACCCACAATCAATCCTACTTAGGTAATATTTATTTCACGTCACATTGGCTTTTTATTGTTTAAAATTGGAACATGTACATTTTTGTATTAGGTACCTATAGAGTAGCAACAAAGAAATCGGTTTTGTTTCGTTTTCTGTTTCTAGACAATCATTTAGATATACGAGTACCTCGACCAAGATATCGAAGTGGTGATAAAAAAACCATATAGACTTTCTAGACTAAGCTACAACCTTTCATTTACTTAGATACATTGTTCAGATTACGTTCACTTTACAATTATAAGAAGTGTTTTAAAAATATTAATTAATTTAAATAAATAATTTGTGAGATTATATTACGAAAAACAAGGCCTTATAAATTCTATATTAGAACTAATATACATAAGAAATTTTAGTTGAATAATATTTTTATGTAATTCACGAAACTAATTGAGAGTTGCCAGTATTCGAGGTGCATTACGCACATAATTCCGTTTCTGAATCTGTATATAAAATGCGTATGTTTTCGCTCGGTATACTGAATGTTTGCGCCAGGAAATGTAACGTATTATTACCATAAGACTGAGTCGAATGATTAATTCATTCAGTTAACGGTAGGGTTAACCGTTCTGCCGCAGTGACTTCGGCTGCCTCGGAGAGAGCTATGGACGCCAAAATATAGAAAAAAAACTGTTAACACATGAAGTGCATTATCGTATGGAGATTCAGACCTCCTAAATATATTTCTCTATGTTTATTTAAATATTTAATGTTTACGTAAGTAATATTTGAGGGATTGTATAAGCGATTTCATAAACCAGGTGGCCAGATACACTTTTTTATAGATGTAACAAGCAAGCGTTCAGACTTTTATTAGCAGTTGACATTTAGTAGTGGCTTGCAGACATCCGTTTCCGATTTTAAAACCAGTTCATATCGAGATAAAAGAGAATTCATTCAACCCATATTCATTGAAATACACACAAGATATTTATTTTTTTGAATAAATAAATCTGCGTGTAACCAATTTGTTTCACACTGCTATCAAAGTGCAGTAACCTATCAAATCAATCTTGTTACTACAATAAAGTAGTAAAAATGTACCAGTTGATAAGAATTTACGTTCTTGAAACCGTTAGGAAGACTTCTTTCTTTTAATAAATGGTAGGTTAACTTTGACAGAGATGATATGTGATGGAAAGAAAGAAAGAAGAAAGAAGTTAACTAGAGAAAGAGGGAAAGAAAATAAAATGGTAAACATAACTGCTTATTAAAAAAGCTTATTCGCTTTTCCTTTGACGAGACCTGGGTTACATTCCGATACCAGCAAAACATCTGTGTAAGTAACAAGTTGAAACATATTACCCCATTTGTGATGCACATCTAAGCATGCATAGGTAATAACCGGAAAAAGGTCGATAACTGCCAGTTAAATCAAATCATGTCAAACAATAATAGCCTTTATCTATTTTACAATAAGATATATAGTAATTATTCCGGAAAATAACGACTGCTATGATAAGACCCTTATGACTTTATTTCTGTTTAAAACCTAGTCCTGTCCATTAATGAAGCAGATAAGAGGTGTCTGATTTCATTTATCCGTTTAACCGCGAGTTGGTTTCAATCGAGGGACTTATTATACCCCAACAATTACACGGCTATTTGCACAATCGATCAGTAGAGACAATAGCTTCTGATATTACCACACCATTCCATTGAAACAATGCATTTAGATTTTTTTACTACAAAAGTGACACTTTTTAAGCTGTCATTGTCATCCGTCAACATGAATGTCGAATGTCAATTTTTGTCGCTGTCACCATCACGTTTGCATTGAATCTGAGTATTGACGTTCATACTGACAATGAGATCTATGTGTGATGAATCAATTGTGACACTTGTTTTTGAACGGCTATTGGTCTCTCCTTGAACCGAAACACGAATTATTATCGAATTATATTTTAATGAATTTATGAGAAAATCTTAGAACGCCTCCACCCATGGTCATTTGAACCCAGAATAGTAACTGTAGCTGTTAAAATAATTAATAAGAAATAAAATACAAAACTATGAATTACTTACATTAGTAATTTTCATAAAACAGATTTTGTGTACGCGGAAAAATTTTATTTCTCCTCTAAGCAAGTAAAGCAATATGTATATCAAGTACACAGTAAGAAATATTCGTTACTCGTCAGTTCGCCTATGAATTAACTTGTTAATACATACTTAACAGAAATGAGTTGATACGCAACAAGTCAGTCATGCTCAGTGGTCACCACTCATTACGCAGTCGAAAGCAATCATGGATATTATAATGCGATTCCTTTAAGAATAATTTGTAATGACCTAGTTTTCTTTTCAAATAGGTATTGTCTGAACAACTAGCAATAAGAGGACCTTATTTCAATAAAATCACCCGCGGTACAAAAATGCTTGAGATTTTAAAAAACACAATTTCAATTCTAAACGTCGTTCATGTTGTATTAAAGTGCCTTGGAAGCCTGAAAAGCTGTCGTTGGCCAGCCATACAGCCTTTTCATTATGAGAAGAGACCAGTGTCCAACAATGAAACAACAAAAAGGTCGATGATGATGGTAAAAGACCAAATCGAAATTTATCGCCGTTAATAAAAATTGTTTTAATAAACGAGGTCAGTATCTGATTTTGCAAGTTTTCAGAAGCTGCTAGTGCTGTAAAAAGCTCAAGAAGTCCTTTTGGACAACAAATCTTTGATAAAGCACGTTCTGCGTTGTTTGTACATATATATGTAGGTACCTACATACATACGTGATAGTGCAAAATGAATTGGCGTAGAGGACGAAAGCCATAGCTGCTCATGAGAAAAATATAATTTGGAACCAGTGGTGGTTTACACGCGGTATATACGCGGCAACTGTTTATGCTTTTTATTAAATAACATAAGTAGAACCAGAAGAAATCTCTTATATCATTATTATTTTCCTATTCTAAAATCAATTTTTTTCATGAAGTCTACACAACTTTTTAAAATGAAGATTCCCTCTACTGATATGTATTTTGCCATAGCGGTTTTCCAATATCCAGTTGAACAGGTGTGTACAGTTAATGGAGCAGTTCACTAGTCATTGGATATGCGTAAGTGATTTCATACATAATGTAAGGAAAATGCTAAATGCACATTAATTGAATAACGTTGATGACAGGCGGGTAAATGAAAAGCGCGTATTAAATTTTCGAATAGCGGGAAATGACAAGCCAAGAACATTACTACTAATATAATTTTTAGTATTATTGGGTTTTTCTAATTTGAAATTCTCAGTAGTGGCACAGAGTCTGTGGCCCGGTGTATGACAACAGGCTCCCCCGGTGTTCCATGGCGGGTCGTATAACATAACTAGCGAATCATGGGACTGTACTACACTGATCTACCTACTCCTTCAAGGAATAGAGGCGCGAAGACAAAAAAAAATCTGCACTGACACTACAAGAACACGTTACACCTAATTATCTGTTAAATATCCAACTAAGGTAACTCGAGTCGTCCAGCGTGTTTCCATAGTACCTATATGGCGATCCCGCGAAACCTGTTTGCCTGCATTGTTTCTTTTTGCGAAAGACTTTCTTACCGACATCGGAATGAATAATTCGTTTATTTGGGACCTGAGAGTTTTTGCCGCTATGACACCAAAACTTGCAAGCAGCGAGAATATTGGCCTAAGATTATGATATGCATACCTAACAAGTAATAAATTTGTAAATAATCGGTGACTGTGTAAACAACAATTTTTTGACAAAATACTAATTACCTCTATTAACGAAATGTAACCAAAAACAACGATTTACAGAATTTCTGTTTGTCTATTATTTGTTTGTGGGTTTGTGCATGTAATGTACAGTATTGAAAAACCCAAAAACGCCAATAGGCGAAGGGAGTCGCTGGCGACAGCTCGTGATCACTATAGCTAATTATAGTCTAATAAAATTATAAGCCCTACAATGTATTTTACTATTGTATAAAAACTGTTTTTAAACAATTTATAAGAATAAATCTCTTAAAAGGAGACTTAAATTACTTTAGTTTATAACCAGTTGCATTTAATTCGATGTTTTGGTAACTACCTAGCACCGTATAGTAACACTGGCAATGATACTATCGGATTTGTTAATCTAATCATCATTATTATCATCTATTGATACCTGTTTCTAAAGACTCCCGATTGTATGTTTTCTTTTGTTTACTTTCTATACTATAGAAAGTTAGAATCTATAGCATAGAAAGGGACCAAAGTCGGTACCTACTGATTGACTTAGGGCAGTTGTGAGTAAGGATTATCTTTTAATTTCTATTAACTCGAAATATTAATTAGATCATGCATAGTCAGCGGTTACTAAGAGATGCAAAAAAAGGAAAAAGCTCTGATATATACGATTTCAAATGCGTGACTAGGCTGGATTGTAAACTGTTACTATGATATGTGAAATAAGAAAAAAATTGTGACAATATAACTGTGTTGCTACCTCGCACGCCGCATTCATATTTTCGCCTGCGTCGTGACTAGCCCGCGGCCGCGAAGCCGTTGGGTGCGACTGGTTATAATAATCGACCCATTAGTCATTCCACTGTTGGAATATGGGTCTCCTCTCATATTGAGAGGGTTAAGGCCATAGTC
>DWME01010433.1:0-10218 GCA_018244795.1 Parelbella ahira ahira
CTTTTTTCATCATTTATTTCACTTCTGGATACAGATCTCCGCAAGAATAGTAAGAGTAAGACTGCAGTCTACCTTACTACATAAGTGCAGGTTGGCAGACTTCATACGCCTCAGAAAACATCACAGGAAAGGTAAATCCCTGTTTATTTCTAGAATGTACTGCAACTACAATAGCGTTCTCAGGTAAAATTCTTCCAACAATGGCGACTTTATCCCGGAGATAATCTGGTTAGAGCACAATGGAACGAGATGGGAAGGGTTTGATAAGGGAGCTGTAAAGGGAAACTCAATAAATTTTATTAACTTGCTACTTTATTTCGATTTTTTATCAACATGCTTGGAGGAAGAAATTTCCAATTACACATTCCTGAACGAATCTACATTCAAATAAGTTTGCCTTGTCATTAATTTTGCATAAATCAACTAACAAATATGTATTACAAAATTCCATTATATTTAAATGAAGAATAATCACGTAATAATAACAATACTAAAATAAATCGACTTTATATCGAATCATATCTAGATTATTAAAGCAAGAGTGTAGTGGTTAAAATATTCTACATGATTAAAGTCGGTCTGCTGTTCCATTCATCCATGCATCGGAATGCAATTGTAACATTTTATCAGCTAAGTTTGTTTATAAATATAGTTAGTTACGTTCGTTAGTTCTATGACACAATATTAAATCGTATTGTGGTACGGCGAATGGGAAGAATTAACATTATCAAATCAACTTATTTAGTTAGAAGTCTCCGAAATCGGCGTGTATGTATGAAGAGATTGATGAATGAGCAAGAAGCACGGCAGGTATGCAAGAATAGAGATATTTGGCACTCTGCGCTCTCTGACAACCCCGTAAGGGACTTGGCGTGAAAATATTTATGTATGTATGTAACTTATTCAGTGACCATTTTATCACATACAGTGCTTTAATATTTATCTTTATATAATATTATAGTTAATAAGTGTATTTATACTTTTGTCTTTTATTGCTTAGTGGTTCAAGCATAAATTTTTTTGATCGTACGTTTTTATCGGACTTTATCATCTAACGTTACTTTATAACCTGAATTATCATTGAAGAAACATCAAATTCATCCTCAAAATGATATGTAAGTGGTCTTGTTAGCGCCACCCCACTTATTATTGGAACAACGGAGTTATGACGTCACAGGTATAGAACCTTGTGTTTCCACGTAGCAATTGACTGGGAAGTAGTAGAAATAAAAAATATTATACGGAGGGCTTGTTACTGCACTGCTTGTTATAGTTCCAATATATTTATATTATGACAATTGGTTCCAAGGTTTGTAAAGTCGCCTGCTGAGCGCGGAGTTTTGAGTTCGATTCCCACCCAGAACAGACACGTGTGATGGGTACCAGAATTGGATCCGTGTTAAATTAAAATCATGTTTGTTATTATTTTGTATTACCAGTACTTATATTTGCATATATGTATATATAGTATTATATACATTTCGTAATTTTGTAAATTTATCTTACTAATGTTTCTGTATATCGATTTCATAATTGAATTGAGTTTTGATATGAGTACCTAATAATGCCTTTTTGTATTTTTGGTATTACGTTGTATGTTGTTGTGTTAATTAATGTAACTGGTTTTATAAATCGTGTCAATTAACAGCAAACAAATAAATAATTAATTAAAAATATGACATCTTTGATGAACAGAAAATTTTAAACTTTGCTTTATTTTATTAAATTTTAACTTTAATTTATTTTATTAAATGCATTAATGGTTTTGAAATATAAATAAATTATATTAATCAGCCCAACTGCAGCCGGTAAGCACGTTGTCGATGATATAAGCGGCAGTACAGGCAGTAAATTATGTATTGCCGCTTATCTGGCAGAACACGCGTTTGCGGCCTATCATAATTATACAGCAGTGCCTCTTTATCACGACGGGCTCAGTTAATTAATAAATTATACACTACTATTAACTAGTCGCTGTTTTGTATGGCTATTTCACTCTTTTGTCGACCGAGTTAAAAAATTAAAAGTATCCAATATTCACCACCTATTCCCGGGGAATTAAAAGTAACTGGTGAAACGTGGGAGTGTACTACACTCCTGTCTACCCCTTCGGTTATTACAGGCGTGATGTTACGCAAATACTCTGTTTTTCGCCTGGCTTCTTTTTTCTGTACTTTCAAACGTGCCAGTTATGTTCATATCATGTTTCGATAAAATATGTGTGTCTGTTTTAACATGAAAATACATATGAACTGGCACACATTAAATTAATATAGAATGATTTTTAAACTTGCTCTAATAATATCATAATGAAACTTTAAATTATATACATGACTAAGTGAGTACTTTTGTGTCCATTACCGCATTTCGGGGAGGGCTGAAGGCTTGAAGGGTTTATGTCGGCGTTTTAGTATAAATTTGATATACGGGTCACTGCCTAACTCGCAGTCAGAACTGTTACAACAAATTTAAATGCCTACCCGAAACGTGTGAGTTAAAGACAATGTTACGCAACGAGTACAAATGGGATATCTTGCGTTTGGGATATTTTGCGTCTGAGATATTTCGCTCATGGGATATTCTGCGTATGGGATATATTGTGTACTAATGGGGTATATTGCGTATCAAAGGGTGGTGATGATGATAATGATATTGCGTACTGTCCTTTGAAATTTTTAAATATTAAAGTCCCGATATGCCGTTACTAAGGATAATAAAGTACGTTTCTATATTACTAACACTTTAAAAAGTTAAGATAAGGTAAATATTGCGAGATTTGGGATAGTGATCACGTATAATTCGGAAACTTCTAACTCCATCTTCTAATCCTCCTACCGTGAATCAAAATTTGACCTAATTTTTATTTACACTCAAAACAATGATAATTATTTAGTTCGCTAATGTTAATGGAACATAACTGGGAAAGTAACGAGGAAAGTAAACAGTGCCCTTGGGATGTCGGAATGTAGACAGATACAATTTAACTTTGGTGGGAAGCGTTCCCGAGGGATGTGTGTATTAGCATATAATAAGTTCGGACGATTAAAATTGTGTTTACGATTTTCGAATTGAATTGCAATTTTCGTATTTGTAATACTATTGTTACGTTTGTTCTTTAACTTGAGTACTTTCCACAGAGTCTATTACTTGTTTCACTATTGTAAGAGTTTTATATGTAGTTATATATATAGTAAAATAACTGCCTTGTTGGTTGAGTGATTTCGAAGGCGACTGCTGATCAAGAGGTCTCCGGGTCGAATACCGTTAGATTTTTCTAATGAAATGGTTTCACTAATGGCACGGATTTCGAATTGTGCCCGGTGTATGGCAACTGGCTTACCCCAATTCCATTATGTTATTTTTTAATTGCATCTTTGTTTATGCAACATGCCAAAAATTTCAGGTAAAATTTACGAATTATTTTAGTTTACCGTACTCCAATATGTAACAATATTATAACACTGTAACAATATTATATTAATAAATATATGAAAAATATCGATTTACATATCCTATAACTTTTACCATGTTGCACATTGCATACACCAAAAAATTTAATAAATTCTACATTCAACAAAGTCATGAATCATGTTAGTCTAATAATTGTGCTTTTGACCTGGGTGTTTTTTTACTACGTTTCGCCAAGTCTCCCACGAGGTAGGCAGAGAGCACCTAGTCCTTTATCTCTATTTAGACCTAACGCTTTTTCTACAAATTATGGACATACAGAAACAATGAAATGTAGATACACATATTATGTATCCAGCTAATAGAAATTCATTTAAGCGTTTACATCGCAGACTATAACTCTTGGATGAGAATGTGTGTCATGGTGGAATTCCATATTAGCTCGACTGAGGTCTTTAGGGCCGCGTCTATTACATATGGTAACACAATTCATACGAGTATTACGTAAGCTATGGAGTATTGCAAACATTTCCAGATATATTCAAGTTATTAGTTATTACTATTATGTCATCATGACAGCTCCTTTACGACGTGGACAGAGAGCACTAAGTCCCAAACGCCTGGCTTTGCCGACCTGATGTGCTTGTTTGAAATTCATTACTCTTTCGACCTGTGCATCGGTTTAGAAATCTTTGGTGTATTACCTACATTTGTACATATCTTCACGCTAGTTTCTTTACGGGGAAGGCAGAAAGAAAAAAATGCTAAGTTTGGCTTTCCACACAGACTTGCGGAGTTTCTTCCATATTCATCATTTTGTTCTCATGCGCGCCGGTTTTTAAGTTTTTTCTAATTGTTGAAAATACTAACCCGATTATTATTGTCTACTGTACTATTTTATATTTTTTATTTTGCACCTGCCTTTCAATTTTTTATGTTTTACCGTTCTTGAAGGGTTGATTGGTGGAGAACTCCACTAGGCGTTATGTTAGCCCTTTGTTATGCCTTCGTACATAAAAACATTGTGCAATAAATAAGTAACTGAAAACAAGAAAGTCTAAGTTATTATTAGCAAACTGTGTCTAAATACAATTGTATCGTACTGTCGGCGTTTCAAAGTTTTAGTAGTTCCAATGATAGTCCCTCGCCTCAGCGCCCCAATTGTATTTCTGTAGTTCATTGTGTGTACGATATCAGCCGTGACGTCATGCTGTGATCTGTACGCGCTATTGATTTCATTGAATACAGTGTTAAATGCATGCAGTTTGATATATTACAGTAGGTATATATCTATCTGCAATATCTATTGACTGCTTTGTTAAACGAGTGGTTGTAAGTGCGACTGTCGATCGGGAGAACCTGTCTTCAAATTTCGGGTCGGCTACTATTGGAATTATTTAATTTAGAATTTCTAGTAGTGACTCGGAGTCTGGATCTGTGTCCGGTGTATGGCAATAGGCTTACCATCTGTTTCGTGGTGACCTAACCTAACCTAACCTAACCGGTGAAACGTGAGAGTGCACTACACTTCTTTGTCTATCCTTTCGGGGATTACAGGCGTGAAGTTACATTATCTATATTCATATATATACGTGTATAGTATAATATAAGAAGACAGCGGAGAGCTGCTGGATTCGGAAAGTCCAGTACAGGGAGGAGTGGCGTTGATTAGGGGAGGCCTATGTCCAGCAGTGGATATCTAAATGCTGATGGTAATGATGATGATGGTGATGATGATGGCGATGAATATAACAGATAATTAGATATATACAACAATTTTATATTTCACCGTTTATAACTCAGCGTTCCTACACACTGTATTCTATGCAATATTGTTAAAATTTTACATCTTGTAGTTCTAGGTTGTTTACGGAGTTATTTCTGCACTGATATCGGCTTTAAGGTATGTTATAACGATAGTTTTCATACTTAATCAATAAGAGTAGAAGGAATTCAGGTTGCTACTCCTTTAATATCAATAAAATGCCGTTTTCGTTTACTAAGCCCAGAGTTTATAAAGCACCAAGCACTTTCTTCGTGCCTGCAATTGTTTTACGAGGCAATTAAATATTTAAAAAAAGCTTAAGAACATACCGTATTTAGTGTTGTGTTTAGATGTAATGTAAAACCCAAAAACCGAAGATAAATATATCTAAAAGAAGCGAATAAAGATAAGAAAATGAATAAAAGAGGACTCTGCAAAAGAATGGAAAAGAATTCTAGAATTATACAATCTGTCTAGACTACGACATTAAATAAATAGTTATAAGAACGTTATTTCTAACAGACGGCCGTTAAGTGACCCATTTCTTTAATGTTTCCAAGAAAAATATATTTGTGAGATATTCGTAGAGATATGCCTACAGAGGTGATTTCAGATGACCGAATGAAGTAAATTGTGCGTAAAATTAGCCCTCGTGAGTTATTTATACGTTTCTCGGGAACATTAGGTTCATAGAGCGTTATGTTCTTCGATAGAGTCGTTACAAGTTTCGTTCCGTTCCGTTCAGTACAATGCGTTTGAATTCGCTATTCTCATTTTAACTTTCTTCGCGCGTTGTCAATCTCATTTTTGAGTGTCGTGTATCCCCCGACATGTGTTCAGATTCATTTCAACTATTAAATCTCTTTTCAGCTTTAATTTCGATGTTGAGCAGCGTTACCGATTATGCTCTTGTTTTAAAATATATAGACATTCTTTGCCACGATTGATGCGATCAGCGGTAGCTCATGAAGAAGGTTCTTAGATGTCCGTAAGTAGTCGCCCTATTCCAAATATGTACGTCAGTTAATCTGGCGGGTAATTTAATTATGTGTTAACTAAAAAATTTTTGGGAGTCCACGAATCTTGTTTATCAATCGTTTGAATATCGTTACACAGGCTCCTTGATGTCCTATCATGATATCAGATTGCCGTGTGTAGAAATGTTTTAAGATGTCATTTATACTCTTTCTGCTCTACACAAGGACAAAATTTAATGAAAAAACTAAATATGTATATTATTTTATTTTGGATGTAATTTTAGTAAATCGCTACCAGTGATAACCTTCGTTCAATTGAACGCATCCTAAAGCTTACGTTTTGTTATTACGCACAGATATTACGGGAATCACTCGAGTTGATATCCATTGTTGTGTTAATTAGAAAACTCATTAGAGAATTAATTTCGTTCAATAGATTGATGCGAAGTTGAAAACACTTAAATTGCTTTTACAAAACCGTTTTAAAAGTTTGTCTGTTATGTATTGTGTTTTCTATTATTTATGTGCAACTTTCTTAACTGTTGACTGCCTCATTGGTTGAGTGGTTGCAAGCACTTGACTAGCGCTGACCGAGAGGTCTGGGTTCGATTAACGGGACGGGAGGTATTGCGTTTTTCTAAATCGAAGTATCTGGCAGTGGCAATGTATGGCAATATGCTCACCCCCTATTCCATAATGCTACGTAAATAGAAATTGTAAAATGTGGGAGTCCTCTGCCTCCCTCTTCCGGGATTTTAGGCGTGATGTCACACACAATGCCATTATTTATATATTCCATATTACCATATTGTGATATACCAGGCACGAGTTAAGACTCGGAGGTACGTACTACTAGGAAATACTATTAATAAAAGTGCATCTAAAGAATATCAACGGCTCGTATCTGGGATCCGGAGCGTTATTAAATTCCCGGCAGGAGAATGCGACAGTATTGCGAAATTCCTTTAAATAAATTCATGCAAAAATTTAAAGAAATATAGCATTATCGTCACATAAAATAAATGTTAATTTTTCTAGCTTACGGTTTTTAAGTCACAAGACAAATAAAGGAACAGGCAGCAGTTACAAGTAGATGCTTCTACCCACAGTCATTTGTGACCTTAGGATTTATTTTTAATTAACATTTTTTTACCATGTGACCCCAAACTACTTGTTTGGGATCAGATGTCTGTGTGTGAAGATGTCCCAAAACAGTATTTATTTATTATTATGTATAAGGTATTTCAATACCGAAAAACAGGACGGCGTCTATCGTTTCGAAGTCCCGAGGCTCATGATTTACAAAGTTACAGAGTTCGCTAAGTAAATTTTTCCAATCAAACTCTCCAATGGTATTACTTAGTCAATTTGAAAGGCGTTCGACATAATCGTGTTCTAGCACTTGTTTAAAATTTGCGCTTTATCTCGCAAAACGGTCCGCAGGCCGCGATTTTCGATTAAACCTTCAAAGGTTTCTGCTACATTTATTCGGGACAAGTTAGTTTCGGAACGAGTTCTCAAGTTTGGAACGGCCCTTAATATGTGTTCTCGTAACAAACTTTTTAAATTTGGAATGCAATTATGTGATCCAAATGTTGGTTGTTTTACAACGTGTTGTATACAACATTTGTTTTTCGTTTTTATAATTTTTGTAAACATACGAGTATATAAGTAACATTTAGCGTCAACAAAATATATTTTAGTATGTATTGTTTTGGTTGTATTAAATTTGTGTAGGTAAACGTTTTATGGATCTTATTTAAATATATTAAGTTTAAATTTATTGGTTTGAATTATTAATTTCAAACCAATAAAGTTAATTATTTGAGATTAATTTCATTGTATTAAATCAATCAATCAATCAATAGTACTTGGTGTTATAATTAATCAATGTGATAATTAAAACTTAAACATAAAATGGAAAAAACTAAATAGTTTTCTGAGTAAGTCCAAGCCTCACCCTTAGGAGTTCTCAGGTTTTAATTCAGTTTCTTTTGTCTATAGCTTGTTAATTCTAAGTTCTCCGGAACCTCTTTCATGCCTAAATGGCAGACAGATAAATATTTCACAGTTTTGCGTAGAAATCTTTTAAAACAACCAAATTCATGAACTTTGATTCTTTGATCATACATACTTTATTTTCTTTCATAAATGATTCGTATTTCCGAAGAAAGATGAAGCATGAACACGGTGTTCTAAAACGATATTTTCCCTGAGATCTCACACGATCTCGCTGTCGAGTTTGTTCAGTAGTACGGCACACATTACAAAGTTTAGAGTCGATCGTCGTGAGACCAACGCATTCCGCGATTTGCCGAAGGTATGTATGTAAAATACTATCCATTATAGCATATGTATTAGCAAGATTCATGAATTGGAAGTTTCCTCTGTCTACCTTTCGAGGATTACAGGCGTGATATAGCCCAAAATGTGGACAATACGGCTCCTATTTGAACCATCCTCGTCCATTTTTATATTTGGTACCTAAGGTGATTCAATAAAAACTAACAAAATAGAAAAAATGAAGCCATGAATGTCACTAACGAATGGCATTGTTGCAGTAATCAAGGCGTGCCTGATTTTCGTGTGTATTCATAGAATGGATGGAAAATATCATATGTATCATTCTTATACAAAAGTTATATGGAAATAGTATTTTGAAAAAATTTCAAAATCGGTGCATTGCTATGAATTAAAGAGTCGATTAAATAGGGATTTCCGGGATTCAAGTTAAAAATTTTGAAATTGTATTCAAATTCATTGTCATAATTATCAACCTATTTCTTTTTGCTGTTGGATGGGACTCTCATATAGATACTGAACTAGATCTTCAGCTCTTTGTTTCCAACCGCTGCCAGCCACTTTATATAGACTTCAAATTAGCATAATCACCATTAATAATGCAGTGGGCATAGGAACTTTCATTCTCCTCTAAGTGTACCAGATTCTACTCCTAAAAGAACCAGCCTTTTATTCTGTAAGTTTTGTGGAATTTGACAGCTTTTAACTTGACTAGCCTTAAAGCTTTTTAATTCTGCATAGACATTCGACTGCAACAGTGGAAAAATGTAAAGATTGATGGTGATATGATAATGATTTAACAGGTTATAATACAACATGTCCCCGTATCGTTCTACGTAACCATTAACAGAAGCATTAAACACAAAATAGATTTTTCCATGTAGCGCAAATAGCATCTAAAATAAGCGTCTCTACAATACAATTAACGTTCAGACAGAGCAATGAAATTGGCTGTCTCGCCGGTACAATGAATTTGTGCATAGTAATTACTGCCACGATCTAAACTGAACTCTATTAGCAGCATGATAGAGTCGACTCTACTTTGCTACGAGATAAATGGTTAAGTTTGTTGTTGCAAGTGTAGAGTAGCTTGTAACTAACTGCGGCTGTTTCCGGGTCGTACAGTCACCTGCGCAGGTTTACCCGGAGTGAAGGTGAACACTTTGTACCAAATCCCTTCATTAGTTTCTTGTTAAGGCTTTAAATGCTTGCGGTTTCGGGGGTCTTCTTACAGAAATAGGTAACGTTGATTAATTGATAGAGTAATTTACATTAATTCGTTCCGGAAACGAATGGCTCTTGTTATGTTGTTCGTTATTAAAATTTCGCTCTGATCATAATTGTAGAGATGTACTGAAATTTTTAGTTGCTAAAGTAATAAACAAAATATTTCGTTTTTGTTTTTTTTTTATGTTGGACTTCAGATTAACATTATAAGTACTGTTTATATTCTGTATTTTTTCTTTTGGTTTTAGACATTGTTCTAAATATTTTGACAAAATAGTCTTTTTATTATCTTCTTTTCACTTCCTTTAAATAGACAGTCATTTTCGTGTAATGGCTGTAGTATTCAAACTTTGTCATCTAACTTTAAACACAGATTCAGTTATTTTAATTACATTCATTGCTTGTACACTAGTGAGAATAAATATAGAAAATAATTTTTGAAAACTAAATATTTGTACTAAACTAATGCTATCGTTAGGGTAACGAACATTTCCAATTAACTCTATGCTGCAAAGAAGTAAAAATGGCCACGTAACTAAC
>DWME01010434.1:0-10216 GCA_018244795.1 Parelbella ahira ahira
TCTATTGTTTACTATATTCTGTGCTCGTGGTACTATGCGTGTTCAGCATTTCTCCATGTAAGGCGCGCGCTCATATTTCTGTAGGTAGCGCGCCGCTACACCGCAATCGGCCAGCGTTCTCATTCTGAGAGAAGAACCGAACCGAAGTCGAACAGTGGACTAATAAAAGAGTGTTGATTACAATGATAAGTTATGTTGATGAAGACGGGCTCAATAAATACATATGTATAATGAATTTAATTATTTGCTAATATAGAAAAAAAACCGAGACAGTCTCTAAAATGTTTCTTATTAATTATATGAAATTGATTCTCAAATGTAGGTAGAGCGTTTTCTATTTTTTAATATATAAATTGAAGAGCGTAAAATCTGCAAAGCATGGTAAAAGGAAAGAAGTGATATATTTTTCAAAATATATACTTTCCAAGTATACAGTTTCATGATATACTTATCTTCTATAAATATTTATATAAATTTAATCCAAAATGCCCTGCATTACTAATCTAGATAGATTATAAGGTCAATTTTATTATCAAAAGATACTTCTTAATATTAAAATTGACATTATAATTAAAACATAGAAAAGAAACATACATATCAGTATCACTCTCTACCTATATACGAGCAATTCTTGTATATATATATCTATATATATAATTGGGATCTCGGAAACGGCTCCAACGATTTTCATAAAATTTTGCATGCGGGGTGTTTCGGGGGCGAAAAATCGATCTAACTAGGTTTTATTTTTAGAAAATGTGTTTTATCCATGTTTTTAGGGGATGAAAATTTTCTCAGTGTTGCTTAGCAACGCCATTGACTGAAGCGAAGTTGTGAATTTTTTGAAATACGTGTATTTTAAATAAAAATGCAAAATACCTATTTTTATTTTACATTTTAAATATGTAGGTATCATAAAAACGTAACAACACGCCTGTAATCCTCGAAGGGGTAGGCAGAGGAGTGTATACACTCCCACGTCTCACCAGTTACGTATGCAAAACAGCTATTTTCATTTTACATTTTAAATATGTAACATAAAAAACGTAACATCACGCCTATAACCCCTGAAGGGGTAAGCAAAGGAATGTAGTACACTCCCACATTTCACCAGTTACGTTTAAGTCCCATGGAATAAGTGGTGGGCCTATTGCCATATACCGGACACAATTCCAGACTCCGAGTCACTACTAGAAATTCAAAATTAGAAAAATCTAATAGTACCCGACCCGGGATATGAACCCGGGACCTCCTGATCGGCAGTCGCGCTTGCAACCACTCGACCAACGAGGCAGTCTATTTACATTTAGTTTTTCTATATAAATATTTCAATCAAATTAAGTACACCAGTGAGCAATTTAATTGTACATTAACCGCTAGCCGCCACCGCCGCTAATTGCAATTAAAACGTCATACACATTTTGTCGAATTTATTTTGAGGGTTGCTATGCTAAAGTGCTCCGCGAATGTTCCACATCGAGGCGCGCTATAAAAGCGGTACCAACAATAAAATACCATTGGTCTTTACCATAACGGGTGTAATTATACCATAACCCCAAATGGTATAGTTATGACTTGTTTGGATAAATAATTCATAAATTTAATTTAAATCAAACAAAGGTTTAATTTGATAAAACTAAACATTTATGCGTAATGTACTAATATGGTATACTACTATTGTTTATTGTTTTTCACGGTAAATAAGAGATCACGCTGCTACACAACACATGCAGGTCACAAGAGAATGGTTATTAATTATAATTTAAATATATTGATTAACCTAATTATATTCGACTGAATCATTGGTCGAGTGGTTGTAAGCGCGACTGCTAATCGAAAGCTACAGAATTCGATCACTGGGTCGGATACTGTTGCTTATTTCAAACTTTAAGTTCTTAGTAGTGGCTAGTAGCCTATGTATACGTCTGTGCCTCGTGTAGGCCAACAGACTCACCCCCTATTCCATAATGGGAAATATAACATCACAGGTGAATCGTGGATCTTTGGGGAATTTAGACGTGATTTTGTTTATAATTACGTATATACTGTGATTTTCACATATCGTTACAACATACCTTAACAGGCTTGCAGAGCAACATGAGCTTGTCGAACACGAAGACGTACCGGCTGCGTAGTTTCTGGTCTTCATGCGCCTTCACCTTGAGCTCGCCGTCGAGCAGCAGCCGCCCGTACGCGGCGAGCCCCGCCCCCCCGGCGCCCAGCGCGCCGCACTCCCAGTCTATTATGCTCTCCTGGTACAGGCACATTCATCAATTTTATTTCATACCAAATCGGTGGAAAATCGTCTTCAATATAATTATTTATATGATATGATGATTACGAATAGATATATCGACGATACAGAATTTCCAGTGCTTTCTTTATGTTACATAACGGTCATGTACTCAGTGTTGTTATTATAATGTACCTACCTGTACTTTAGCGAGTAGCGTGAGCACCTCGCTGTCCCGCTTCACCTCGTTGATGTACTGCGCGACGTCCACCATCGCCTCTTTGGCGCGCTCCAGCCCGCGGAACTCTTCGTGATTCTGCAACACACCATCACTTTCAACTAAACACATCAGGACTGGTTCTCTCTATATACACAATGTAGAGATACTAAACAGTGTCTATACCGATTTACAGTGAAGCGACGTTTCTTTGGATTGTGGTATACTATGTGAGACCCAGGTGTGGAATATAAGATCTAATGGCTCACCTTCTTGATTTTTAGTTATTTATCGCCTCATATTTATAAGACGTAAAGTGCATATTTGCTATTGTGTAGTGCCTGCACTCGTATTTCGTTATTATTAAATCATCATGCCAGTACCCTTATGGGGTGAACGGTGTGTGTATATTTATGTACATAGGTAGCTTATTTCAAACCGGCCCCGAAATCTTCCGACAAAGTTCAACGATGGTTATCTAACGACAACATCCGGGATCAGCGGCACCATCAACACGCCCTCACGAGTAACAATTATCCCGTTACCTAAACTTTTTCAATACAATAACACCATACAAATCGACATTACATTATTATCATGTAAATGTGTTTTATTTTTAACACTTTCAATGAGCATAAAAGTCGAGGTCGACACCGCACGGAGGTATAACATATATTAATATATTGTGCTATAATACTATATCACAGCAAACTATCACAGATGATAGCTACACTATTAATAATACATTTTTACGGTCATTGTCTTGCTATACCTAGATGTATCTTTCTATAATCAGGTAAAATAATTTGATGACGTTACACGTATATATCATAGATCCGTGTGGTCAGTCGAGCGTTACTATATAAAATACATTGGAATATACCACATTATGCCCAGCTATAATAATACTATAGCCGCGCCTGTAAGGAGCTTTATATGCGTACACTTGAACTATATCCCGCTACCAGGATATCATATCGAATATTATTACTGTTAATTATTTTTAACAGATAGTAGAACATGTTATGTATATTGGATTGCAAATAAATCTTTCGGTTTTCCTTATAAGCTCGTTTTGTTGTTATCCAATGTCAATTATATTGTATTATATGTATTTATTACGTAATATATTGTTATGGACCGTGAATAATATCTATGAGCGCTAAAGACTGATTGATTAGCATAGATATTATAGTCTTTAATTTTAAATTCAGAACTCTGACGGACCCCTTGCGAATTTAAATTTTGTAATGGTAGCAGTACAATAAAAGTACAACAAAATTTATGAAACATTCTCAACTTAAGTACTTACATTGATAAATTAGATTAAAAATCTAATTGTATTGACGACTCGTTACTATTATTACCTATGTTTTTTGGATCTAAAATTTAGCTGGATAAAGCGCAGCACGTGTATATTTTTAGCTTTTGCCGTAAGCCCCGAGCTAGTTAACCCAGCTCTAGATATACCTATACCATCCCACACTTCGGACCGCCGTAGAGCGGCAGGTTAAAATCTAAATCAGTATGCTTTAAAGGCGTATGTGGTCACTGCACCTTGAAACCAGCTGTATTTGGATCCGGGGAAACATTGAACCCCTTTCTAAGCTAATTTTCGCGCGATGCCATCGAAGTAGGATTAAAGAGAAATATGTCACAACTTTCCTTTATTACTGAATACACAATGTACTTCGAACGTTTTGGAAATTGTATCAATGCGATTGTACATCATCAAGTTGTATCTGTACACTGGTGGTCTCCCCTGAGGGGTGTTTACCAATAATGCTCGAGCTAGGCAATCGTGTGGGGATGGATGGATATAGGACGCATGTCTAAGCAATATTGCTTACTTATTAAAGTTGTTGCATTATCAATTGCTTATAACGGTAATAGGGTAATGGTAAAATGCTCACCGGCTGCGTCTCTTGGACTAGTTTCTCTAGCAGTAAGTGGTACTTGAGTATTCTTTGCATCGGCACGGACAGTATGTCGCGCAGCTGGATGCGGCCGTCGCTGTGCTCTTTTTGACATTTCTGCAGAGGAATTTATTTAAATTTTATTATATACTGAATGATTTTAAAACTAATTCAAATTTCTTTACTTTAATTTCATATGATTTTGTAACATCATTTCAAAATATTAAAAAATTAAAATCGAAAGAAAATTTTACAGAAAATGTTCACCTGAAGCTGTTTGTTGAAAGTGCTATCTTTAGCGTCCAGCGCTTTGAGCGTGTCCTGAGCCTGAGTCAGATTGGAGCAGTAGTCCCCGTACAGCAGCAGCCGCTCCCGCCACGCCAGGAACACGTCGGCCAGGCGCGGCACTCCATTGCCGGGGATACAACCCTCCGTTGCCGCTCTGAACTGACGCAGCAGCCCCGTATGAATATCGTGCAGTTCCTAAAACATATATAATTCGTTAGAACCTTTCAAATGAGCTTATAAATGGCAGACGTATAAAAATCAATGGTACCTTGACCCCGAAGAACACGATTTGCATATCCTGAGGCTTCAGGTATGGCGTGAGCGGCCTCAAGAAGTATTTAATTATTTTACTCAAAACATCGACGTAGTTACATTCTGTGTCCACTAGTTCTCTTATAACGTAATCTCGTTTCTCGAAGCTAGCAGTTGACGACGCCAGCTGGAAGTTGGAAAATAATTTGTGATGTGTCTGTCCTTAGAAAAACTGATAGGCCTTGCAAGCGCTAACGAACTCAAAATGTTACATATATGTAAATGCGGTATTAACCATCCTGAAGCGATACTATTAATCAACATTGCAGAACCACTAACAATAAGTCTAAACTACATGGCGGAAAATATAACTAATATGTATGGTACCAGATTATAATGAGTGTATGAATAATTCAGACTATGCGCGGAACGCTTTGCTAGACTTTTACTTACGAGTTTCGATTCATAAGTGAGGCATGAAATTAATCCCGTCGTCGTCGTAGTGAGAGCTACGAAATTGAATAGATTTGATTGACACCGCAGTTGATTCACGGCTTATTTTGTGAGTGTATAAGGCTTCATTTTGAATGTAATTTATAATATTTTGTCATAACACAAACTCGGCTACGCGCCGACAGTTCGGTGTCAAATGTAATTATTAAAGAATTTTCGAATGAAATTCATTTGTTTCGCCGACGACTGAGACCATTCATACACGGATTGCTCATGAATGAAAAACAAAAGCGAGAGAGTGAGTAAAAAAGAAAAATAAATAAAACAAAAAAACATCGCGTACTGCGTTGAAAGCGATCGGCTGGTGCGGGGCGGCGGGCGGGTCGCGCAGTTCCCGGGTCCCCTTGACGGCGCACAAGTCGTGGTAGATCTCCTCGTCGTGGATGCGCGCCACGTAGCTCGAGTACTCAGTGTCGCCGCTCGGCGCGCACGCACCGCCGCTGCGCACGCGCCCCACACACACATTGTTACGTACGAACACAACTCTGCTCTCGCTCCGCGCAACCGTCTCACCGACATGCGCCGCATTTTGGTGAACTTTGTCAATCAATCATATTAGTATGAGTCGAACCGAAAGGAGCACTATATTAGAGTGATTATTGTCTGTAAATTGTATTTCGGTTATAAAATCGAATTCCGAAAAGACTTAGGTGATTTTAAAAATAGGATGCACTCCTTTGAATGGAACGTAAGTAAATTCTGACTAGGCAGGTTATCATTATTCAGGCTACGGTTGTTGGAGCGAAAACGGAGTTTTCTACAGCAGTGTCGCACACGCATGCAGCATACGTGAACTGTACGGGCTCACTACGCTACGCAACGAAAAAAAAACCAAAACTTGATATTATATTCATATAAGCTTTCTAAGAACTGGGACCGATATATCAGGCTGATAATGTGTTTTCACCGAATCGTCGCACCCTCGCTCGCTACACGTGTCCTCGGACAGTCTAGGCCAATCAATGGCCATACGTGACTAATCTATGTCATGTTCACGGCCTGCCGTTTACGAGTAGGTAGTACAAGTAGGTTGGCAGCTTTTTTGTGCGTTTTATGTTACTAGTTAGTGTATAGCAACCACGCGTGGAACTAATCGAAATATTCACTTCATTGCAACCGCAATTAACAGACATTAAGAAAGTTTCACATTAAGTGTTAGATATATCAAAGCATTACGATTCCGTCCTGCTGCTAATTTATTCATTTAATAAATTATTGAAATATTTATGTATGTCCTTTTTTATTCTTATGTCGCACTTAAGAAGACACACGGGGGATAGTCATGACATTCTGTTACTTAAACCTTAAGTATGGACATAGTGTGAAAGGTACACATTTGACGATAATAATAAACGTGTTAGATTATAAATAGATGTGATAAGTGGGTAGGTTTAAAATAATACAATTTCTGTTGAAATAAATTTTACAACGCGCGATACTTTACAAGCTCTAAAAACACATTAGCCTAAAACGTTCTGCACTTTCTCTACGTCGAAACATCGATTTGTATTTGGTTATCTAAAAAACATCAATGTATAAGCCACTCGTTTCGGTAGTAACTAAGATCGCCCAACACGAGAAAGCGTATCTGCATACAGGTATAATATAATATGTGACTATTACGATTTAGCCATATCTACAACTAATCAATTTGTTTGACGTCCAAGTACACAGCCTTAACCATCTTCAAAAACTGCACACAACATTGCACCTTATCACCAACGCATAAAAACAAAAAAGGAAAACATTCTAAAGATAATGCCAATAAGCGAAAGATAAACATTCGAAGAACCGTAAGATATCTTTCATATCCTTTACAAGTAGGCTATTTCAATGAATTTCTATAACACGCGACTTGGTATAATACTAAGAACGAAGTTATTAGAAGACATATTTAATAATAATAGCCAATAGACGTTCCCGGGAATCCTATTAATGTTCCAGGGGATATTATTAAATTGAGAATTATTTCTATTGTCTGATGTCGCTAACAAAGATTTTGCGCGAATGTGGAATTGGGAACACTTCCTTGTAGTCGGTGGCACGTGGCGTAAGTTGCTCATTGGTGTTAAACAATGTTGATAGACAGATCGTACTCCGGGTACGTCCAATTTAGTTTTGAGCCGCCCACGCGTTAGATACCGAAGGGACTGCATTGTGCAATATATAATCTAACGTATTCATAGTCACAGCTCTAGCGGAGGAAGTCACTTAGAATATTATCAATGAAGCCTCCTACTTCAATGACACATTATAGTAGACAGAAGTTTCTAGATCTAGAACAACGCGCGAATCGTACCTAGGTCACATTTAAATTATATATTTATTTGTATTAATTATCTTTTAATGGGCTAGTTATTTTATTATCTACGTTAATGTTATGTGAAGAAGAACCGAGTCGTGGGCGGCTTATCGTAATGGGAACGCTATACACGACGTGTATACGGATATAAATTATAAGACTTATGTATGGAGGCAAAATAATAAAGCATGTACACATAATCTACTAGACTAGTAACAAAATCGAAAAGATCGCTGATGAGCAAGCAGCTAGTAAGCAAATCGCCACCTCGGGCATGACTGATGTGAACTTGACATAGCAGAGATCCTCGTATATCTCCTCGACGCGGTCCTCGCACGCCACGCTGGGGATAGTGAACTGCACCCAGGGCGTGTCCACGGCCACTCGACTCTTCTCGTACTCGACCTCTTCGTACGGCGGCGGCGCCAGCATTACACTTGCGCTACTACAAGTCGAGCGTCGTTTACCAAAATTTCAAAACTATGTTGGATACGAAACTACATAGGCGTAAGATGCCTCGTTATGCCACGAATAAAATCCATAATAGAAAAAATATATACATTGTTTACGATTTGGAAGACAAAAGCGATTACCTAAGCGTGTTTACGTCGTCACTGAAATTTTATACCCCAAAGGAATGTTTATTTTGCTTCCTAGTAAATTCAGAATTTTGCACATAGCATATATATGCGATATACTCCGTGAGGTCATACAAATTGATCGAGATTTCTCGATAATATATCATCTATAGTATTCTACACGTATAGCAATACACAACACTAGTTTCAACATCCATCTTTGCTCCTTGAACATCTATACTGATGCGATTAAATCAAATATAAGGAAAATAGTGTTGTCCTTTTTATCGTGGCACTGTTTAGTTCTTTTGTGTGTTTATTAAAGAACCCTGTATCGTTATTAGAAATGACGTACTTATATTTTTATTTCTAAGCATACAAGGTCGAACATGTTTATCTAATTCATAATCTTATAAATTGTTTATATTACCATTTTCTATGAATACTTGTATAACATTATTGATCTATGTTGAGGAGATAGCAGAAACCTTATCCACGGGTTCCGTCTTCGTTACGCACACATAATAGAACCCCCTCCTCCTACTTAAAGCTAAGTTATAAATAACACACAGACGAAAACAGCACAAACATGTTTTTTCTACAACTGTGCTAAGTGCACACTCTGACAGATGTATAGATCGCGGTATACGTACGTACGAGGGACGGAGGAAAACTCTCCACTCTGCTTGAAAACCGGCTATTATGATAGAGATACTTACACAGATTGCAAATCTTTATAAATATCCTCTTCAGATTGACTTCTGTGAGCTGAGAATGGCCTGAAAGAAAATAGCATTCATATTGGATTCCTCTCGCAACAGAGAAACACAGATATTTATTGATTTCTATACACTATATTGTAAACTTATATAGTAATTATGACCTTCTTAATTCCTGATAGTATTCTCTATCAATCAACCCTTAGGAGAATGTGAAAGGTTGTCATGAAGCATAATTTATTTTAACCACTTTTTAAAAACAACAAATATGTATAAATTAATATGTATTATACATAATAACTAAGTATAGAACAGTTATAATATTACAAATCTGTGTTTGATATTTACAACTTAATTGCTTGCATGTTTTAAGGTCATATTTCATAATCAGCCTTGTGTAGAATATATTGCAACACTGTGCACACACAGCTACAATAAATTGTAATAACTAAGTGAGTAGTTTACCTGACACTTGAAAAATACCACATGATGACTTAAACAGTTTTTAAGCTGGGTGTGATATGATACCTTATAACTAAAGGTAATAAAAAAATCTATAACTACTTAGTTTTAATTTGTATGCTGTAATTAGTTAACAAATATTTTTATAACCTGATTGAAAATCTATACGGCATCTAAAATCTAAAAACAGAACAGCACACCTGTACTTCCTAAAGAGGCAGACTGAGGAGTGTGGTACACCCCCATGTTTCACCAGTCATGTATAGGTCACACAATGGAATAGGTGGTCAGTCGATTGTCATACACAGTGCACTAATCTAGACTTTGAGTTACTACTAGGAATTGCAGGTTCGAAAAACCTAATAGTATCTGACACAAGGATCAAACTCGGGAATTGTCACTCAGCACTCAAGCTTGCAAGTCATATATAAATGTAAATAATCTACATGAATATTTCCTCCAAATGTACTCTTTTTAGTTGTTATTTACAAGTACATTATTGTCATTCTATCAAGCCAAGTCCCTTGTGAGGTAGAAGCAAATCACATTTTCATTATTACCATGTCAATTATTTTCTAATTGTATATTTGTATAATTGCATGTATTAATACGTGAAGCAAAAACTTTGTACCCCTTTTTACGAAAATTGTGCGGACGATGGAGTATGAAACTTGGCACACTCATAGTTTATATAGAGAAGGAGTGGTGAATGCTAATATTTTTATAAAATAATGAA
>DWME01010435.1:0-10216 GCA_018244795.1 Parelbella ahira ahira
ATACGTCTGCACTCTGGGCCCGCATATGTATGTACAAATACTACTTGAATAAATAAATAAATGTTAAAAAGTAATCAAAAAAGTACATACTTTTACTTTAAATTAAGTACAAGCATTGTAATTTTAGTTTTCATCATATTTATTTTAGTTTTGTATATAAAAAGCGATGTCAGTTTCATTTCCAGGTTCCAGCAACACAATATAAACGTACAAACGTAAATATACGACGCACGTTTAATCGAAATTAAAAATAACGATGGAAGAAACGTCGACCGATCAGATCCGCTGATACGCGCTGACATGTGCCAAATGCCACTGTGATAGCCTAAAAATACACACAGCTACAATTGGTTGTTTTTGCATTGTACGCTATTCTCGCCACATGCCATTCGCATACACTTCCTTATATTCGCTTTGTAATCTCACAAACCTTGTTGCAATATCCATCCGTATGTAGGCATCATTCCCGGCTAATGTCTTGGGATATGTACATTCACTTTAGAATTTAACAATGTTGTAATAGCCATCCCTGTGTTCACATTACTCTCGTCTATTCGTTGTAGAGCATGCGTTTTTTGCCGCTCCAGTTACTCTTCGACTCTTTTTTGAGTCATTACAATGGCCTTGATCCAAATATCTTAAATTTGTGAAATATAAATCACTCGGCTAATCAGTCACCTCAGTAAACATATTGTGGTATCATAGCCTACTTTGGTGCAGACTCTTAAACTATTTAAAAATGGACCGATTTTGCTGATTAGATTGTTTTTATGATAAATATGGAAATTGGGGTTAAAGTGATGGTAACTAAGATATAATGTACGTTGTTAGTGAACTATTAGTAATAATATTACATTTGATTCATAGATAAATTTATATATTACCCAGTTACATAACAATTATATACTAATTTCTGTAGGTACTATCATTTGTGGAATATTTAAAGTGAATATCTGTTACTTCTCATCCTATTACCCGTAACTCTCTAATCCTACTGAACTCGTAAAGTTCATCAACATCTGCAAACGAATATGTGCAGGTACATAAGTTAAATAGCGGACCATATTGATGGTAATTCTAATTATGACATGTTTTAGATGTTAACCTGACTTCAAGCTATGTATTCGTCCACAGATCCTGACGCGATTCAATTGTTAGATGACAATCGTCCTGTATATAGTTTTTAATTCGCATATCGCTTGATAGAATAGATAATAGATTAAAAATTGAATGTCCCGAAAACGTGTATCTATTCAGGGCAATACTCGTGAATCGAAGCAACACAGACAGATAGGCGTCACAAGCATTCAATCTTTATGTAATCGAAGTTTATTCTTTCTATATATTTTTGTTAAATTATTTGTACCGCTAACTTAGATTTTCTGGTAGAAATTTCCAGTAGTGGCTCGGTATGGCAATAGACTCACCATCTCGTCCAAGGGATGTAAAACGTACCTGGTGAAATGTGGGAGTGTACTATGCTCCTTTGCCTACTCCTTCGGGTATTACAGGCGTGATGTTACATTATTTTACCTTTCAAAGAACATTCAATATTTATTACATATGCTATACATAAAGACGATCGAGGTCAGGTGCATGCTATTGGAGAGGCCTATGTAACGAACTCGTAATTATACGAAACAGTGTTTACTTTTAAATTAAGTATCACTGGCTATAACGGCGCAATAAGACATCGTAAGGTAATTTGCACCGCGGAGTTTCCCGTACTGTACTGAGATGTCAACTGCACGTCGACTGTTACAGCAACTGCGCAATTCTCAATCTGTTCACCTGAGAGCGGAAGATATAAGAAGGTAGATAAAATACATATGTGAAAGATACGAGTTTTATAAATTGAAACAAAAAACCGTTATGAAATGCAGTAGCATGCAATGAGGGTATAATTAGCTCAGTTCACACGCATGTACAGGTGAGTGTTGGGTTGCGTCCGGTCCTCGGTGAGGACTCGCCGACCTGCTTTGTATATATTTTTATAATTACATTTCACGCGAGGTTTCTTTAGGGATACAGAAAGACCAAGTGTCAAATATTTTTACTTCATACATTTGAGCCTGTTTTAGATATACCTATCCCATGGGCCTGCCCCGCCTGCCTTTAAAATTTTATATATACATACAATAAATAAATTCCAAAGTAACTACAATATATCGGGCTTCGTTCAGTTTAAAATTTTGATTATTTGTTATGATACTTATTATTATTATATTATCTTGCCGTTTATGTTTTTTAATTGTACATTTTGTTACAAGTATTAAAAAATAAAATTATGAACCTCAAAAACCTCCAAAAAAAATCAGAACTATAAGTTCTTATCAGATTGTCATCGATAAAGATGTGCAAAAAACAAATAATCAAATGTAAAATATGTCGAAATAGCCAAATAGAAAATCTATATACATATCTATCTTACTATCAATGAAAAATTGTACTTACACAATATTCATGAAGAATTTTCAGTGACAATAATAGTTTTCCCTGCAATAATAAACTAAATTAGTCAATGTATGTATAAATAGTAGGTTTAGCCTGTGTTTCCTTAAATCAACAGGGTGAAATGGCGTACGTACGTTAAACAAGGACTGCAGGCACAAACAGCCTTCACTAGGCTGCCGAGTCCGAAGTCTTAGGACTTAAGCCTCCACACCCAAATAAACAAAACAATTACTTCATTTTCATCAACCCCATCAACCTTTTTATCGTTACTTCACACACTTCAGAGAACAAAGAATTCTTAGGGTGTGCACGTTTTCTCATGATATTTTAATTCATCTTTACAGTCAGTGTCACTTAATCTTAAAATGCACGTTTTTATAAATAGCTCCCTCCCAGGATCTGTCCCCAGGACCCCCTAGTGGCGTGCCTAATTCTAATCAACTAAATTATCACTGCTGGTTCTTTATTTTACGAGGCTGTCACAAGGCTAATGCGTTGAACAGTATGTCGAATAGAATTACGTCATTGTAACATTTTCATTAATAGTCATTGAAGTGACCAGCCCATACATTTGAATTAATTATCGAGTTAAAGAGTTAACGTTAAATATCAACGTTAAATATTGACACATTAAATAGAAATGTCACTAATCGCTCGTATTCGTATTTAATGAACTCGTTATGTGTTCAATGAATTTAAAAGCCTTTTTTAATTATTTTAATAGGTACAAGTTAATTTTTTTTATATCAGCCAACATTAACGGGATAATTTACATATATGATATAATTTATTCCCTTAATGTTGATACTTATGATAATGAAAATGATGATAGAGATAGATATCTCACACTCACCACCTGATCTCAAAAGAAATAGAGCTTGTGCTATAGTAATTAGTGTTAATAAAGTACATATGTACATCATCGTCAGCCTTTAATTGTCCGCTGCTGAACGTAGGCCTTCCCTAATTGGCGCCACCCTATCCGGTACTGGGCCTTCCGAATCCAGCACATGTACATACATAATAAGATTTCTAAAAGCAAAAATTTACATAGAGAATTTTGAAGTAAATTCAGTTCATGACTTTACTTTAAAACTCATGTACATGCCAGATATTTGTGCTATCAGATAAAGTTCCTACCTTATCCACATCCCCCGATTAGGAGTCATTAACATTTTACTATTATACCAACGGACCAGTCAGATTACTCATAAATAATAAATATAATTATTATACTTATCTTCATTCTTTATCATATCTTCACATAAATAATCAACAATATATTAAATGTATTTAATATAACAACAATTTGATTAGTAAAACTAAGAGTTGTTACGAGGAAGTACACTGTCAGAGGGAATTCTAGGCAATTAACGTGCCCCTATGAAGTGTGATGGAATTGATTGAAATGATCACGCGAACTCACTCGCGCGGAAACTAAACGTTAAGTACATTCGACGCATTTAACATAAGCGGTAATGTGCGTTTAGCAATAAATTATAAGCAAGTCGGGTATCTAAGAGAGATATTTGACAGGTTCTCTGTGAAGAGTTCTCTGTCTACCACGTAACGGACCTGGCGTTATGATGTAATAATAATTTTTTTTGTTAAACTGTAGAAATAATGAAACACAAATGAAAAATAAACTATTAACTGCATATCGTATTTATTGGAATGGGAGGTTAATGCGAAATAATAAAGAATATGAAGAATATACGAAAACAACCAAAATATTAAAATAGCAACTTTCCGTTTACAATGATTAAGTCTTAGAAAATGTTAACTTGACGAAAAAATCAAGTTATGAATAAATTTTTGTTTCCGTATTTACCCCAATGCACTTAATTACAAGGTAACTTACGAATTACCTTCGAGGTCTTGAAATGATTTGTTTACAGAATCAGCTTATTACGCTGATAATAAAAAAATTGCAATAGGTGCAAGCATTGGTCTCCATATCAATTCTGCATAAATGTACTAGAATCTTCCTAAAAGGTGTTATTCCCTACTCTGGTCAGATTCACAACTACCTTCCGCATTGTATTGTCATCAATGTAATATAAGCCTTATTGTCTACAGCATAGAGAACCATTCTGACTGCATCTCAAATACGATGTTCAGAAACAGGCTAGCATTATCCACGGTACAAAATTATAAGCCTGGAATTAATTACATGAAGGCAGATTACATTCCAATTGCGTCGAACTTGAGATCGTTGCTGAGTATTATAGACGAGATGATAAACCTGTGGTATTATATCATCAAGTTGTCCTAGTCAATACAGATGTGTCAGTAGCAAACATGCAGTCGGAAGTGGAAACAAAGATGAATATTTCCCAATAATCAATGGCCAGTGAGAATAATTATCACTTTATGATATTCAGAGATATGAGATAAATAAATACATATTCAATGATAAATAGATTTTGAGAGGTGCGAAGCGGGAGGAGAAAGGTGTGGGGGAGGGGGAGGTAGGAGAGAGGAATCCTTCAAGATGTGCATCGGTGCCCTTATAGAAATTTGAATTAGTACACACGTCACGCAATAATTAAGGATGTATTCAATTTAAGTCAATGCTTTTTACGAGTTTGTTTTCTTTTCTATATTTATGATATGTATAATGTTAATGACATAGACATGGCAGACGAAGTCGCGAGTAACAGGTAGTATTTACTAGTGCAGTAAATTTAATTCCGTTGTTCTGTTTTAAGCCTTTCCCTATTACTGTCATTTATTAACTTAATAATGGTCATAACGTTTGTCAAAGCATTTAATTTTGATTGTACAATAATTTCAACACCCTGTACAAGCCCTTACCGAAAGAAAAGAAAGCAATAGACAATTAGGGCTGTAACCTATTAATTTAGTCCGTAGTAATTTCTATATATTGCTTAATTCATGAGTGTACTATATCAAAAACACTGTTACAGAAAACTGTGCGAAAAGTTTAAAATCGTAATTATATTATGACTATTATAATATTATATGACTGATAGATTATTTTATAGTATATAACTATTATAATAGTCATAAAGTATTATTACTTTAATGATTTCAAACTATCTGAACAGTTTTATCAAAAATAGTGTTTTTGAGATATTACAATCTAATCGCAAATGAGCGATATACATATATTAGTGATGAAAATGTTATGTAGGTATGTGGGGTTAAGCGCTGTTTGTGTGGCATATACATATATACTTAATATATTATAGAGTAAACGTATCACAATGGAGGTACGTAGTAGTCATACGTTAAGAAAAGTTTAGGTTTTAGCGCGCCGAAGGTCTGGGGTTCAAATCTTAGCACATACTCCTGTTTTTTTCTATTAAATAATATAATAAATTTCATATATGACGTATAAGTTTTATAATATTATTATTATTTTTATAAATCTCTTAATTCAGGAGTGCCTCGTTGGTCAAGTGGTTGCAAGCGCAACTGCTGAAAGATAGATCCTGGAGTCGATCGCCGCGTCGGTTTTTAATGTTTTTTTTCTAACTTCGAATTAATAGTAATAGTTTGAATCTGGATTTGTGTTCGCTGTAGGACAATATACTCACTATCTGTTCCACGGTGGGACGTATAACGGGACTGGTGAAATGTGGTAGGCTGCCACACACTTATTGCTATCTATTTGGGGAAATACATGCATGATGTGACGTTTTTTATCCTGATTCATGTTTATAAACAGTAAATTTATGTCCACAAAGCAAATGCTACAAACTATAATCTACTTTCGGATTTTAAAATTTCAGATCACATACGTATAGCCCATAAGAGTCCAAAAACGGCAGCCCTATTTATACAGCGTGTTATCAGATCGTTCGCGGAGAGTTGGGCAACGATCCTTGGGCCGATTTCGTTCTGCGAAACAATATTTAAATGAGATACATGCGCAGGTACGTGAAAACGGTCCCGAAATTGGTAAAGGTTACGGAATATGTACGGTGATTACACAGCTATAAAAGGTTGCTATTTCTTTTTGAAACTGTGAAAAACGTAATATCACGCCTATAATCCTCGAAGGGTTTGGCAATGGAGTGTAGTACACTACAATACAAGTATGAATCGTAAGCATCTTTTATTTAAGAAATGTTACTAAGTTTAATGTTATCTTATTAAAGAGATAATATATATAGATTCCCTATAATTGTTATCTTTTTTCTCATTTCATTTGAATTCAATGGCGATTTGCTGAAGTCTTTCACAAGTTATAGGACAACCTGGTGAAAGGTTTAATGGTGATCGTCAACCTATTTAATAAAAAATAAAAATTTCATTAATATACATATGTGAGAGATTGGTTTCGCCTTACTGAATTCAGCATTTATCTAAGTACTAAATTGATATATTAACGTGCTTCGGTACGTGTCTTTATCTGTAATCGAGGTAAGCCTGAGGTAAGTATTTCTTATATAGTAGTACGAATATGAAGCGTGAAAACTAAAAGATGCAAAGAAAATATAGTGATTCTTTACTGTTAACAGTTATGTGATTATATATTGATATAATGTAACATAATATAATCAAAGTATAGTGAACGAAGATTATTCATAATGTTACATGAAGTATGGTCCGTAGCGTAAATTTGGTTACAAAATGCCATTGAACTCTCAAACGATTTCACGATACGGATATCAGGAATTTAGAACGCAATGGGTAGTCCTCGGTTGTTGCAAATTTCCATAGGCAATTAGCAATTAGGCCCGTCTGCCTATTTGCCCGGCCAAAATTAAAAAAAAAAAACTTCAACGCTAACAAAGCTCTCTTTCAATATTTTTATTAGATACCACGAAGTCAATTAATTTGTACACATCGAAGGACTCTCTACCAAGTAAGCTCGCTATGCGTACGGAGCTAGATTAAATTTCAAAGACCTTGTTCCAAAATGTCTCGCAATAAATTAACAAGAGCTACTCGGTGTCGGTGGTGGAGGCTACACAACTTAGCTCTGTGCTACAAGTAACGACTTGGCAACGTCTAACGCGCCACCTGGCACGTCTCTCCAGGGAATAAAATATCCAGCTGGCAGTTACTAGAGTCGCTGTGTGGGCGATTATATTGCAGACAAGATGGTACTCGGGTTTGACTTATTATTAACATATCCTTAGTAGTGAAATCCTACTTCATTATATTTGGATTACAGTCGCTTTAACTGACTAAAATTATCACTTACTAATTTACGTCCCTGTCGGTCGATGTCGACCGACAATCGATGTGGAAGAAACGTCATCGTGTGAAAGGAGCGTAGGTCGTCTTCCTACCAGATGGTGTGACGACGTGAAGCAGACAGCGGGAAGCTGCTGGATTCAGAAGGCCCGTGACAGAAAGGAGTGGCGCCGATTCGGGGACGCCTATGTCCAGCAACGGATATCTAGAGGCTAATGACGAACTTAACACCGGCAAAAATCTTTATAATCGGTTTATACGTACAGTACTTTATAGATATAGTTTTATAGTACTTACATATCATCAATCATCTTATCTAGAATCAAATGACGTAATGATGTCATTTGTGCCACAGCGTTTAGATACTCAATTACTCATTTTACAATAGCCGCTGATTGTTTTTGTCATTATTAACCCTTTTTTGTTCTACTCTTGGAAACGGATCTGCTGAAGCAGCGTTTCTCATAATTTTTAGGACGGAATCTATTTTGGAAAATTAAAAATCTTACGGAGCCCTAACATTCAAATTGCAGATTTCATATTCGTTATTTAGCAAATAATGCAAGAATTTGATAACGTAAAATGCACGTAATACATAGTAATAGGATAATCTGTTTTGTTCAGTCTACACTCCTAGTTCAATTTTAATGGAATCCTGGCGTAGGCTCAGCGGAATCCCAGGGTGCTATAAGAATAGCAGATTTACTGTAGAAAAGAAGATTTAAGACCATAGTCTGCCATGTTGGCCAAGTGGGCTTTAAGAGATTTGACACGCTTTAGAAAATAAATACAATATTAATTGTTTTGTGAAGGTAGTTTTACAAGGTGTTATAGATGGCGTTGTATTCCTTCACGTACTGCGCTCGTCATAAAAGAGAAAAATATATTTATACTGTTAAATTTAGCGTCGTCATACAGCAAAGCAATAACAATGACAGTTAACATGTATAACGTATGTTTGCTGATAGCAGTTATGAGAGCAATAAATCACCTGTACAATACATAGAGTGGAGATGTACAATAGATTACAGTCCATTAGGCTACGTACCATAGCTATACGGTACATTAGCGGGAGAGTACTAAATTGTTCTACAAACGCTAATCGTATTTCACGGACACCTTATCGTCACGTCATTAATCTTTCTGATCTCCATTGACAAAATATTACAGTTTTGAATGTTATGTACCAGGTTTGACCATCATCGAGTAAGCGATAGATATTGAACGATCTTCTAACGACGTTTTTACCACAATTTTTCCAACCAACCGATTTTTTTCGCCACTATTGCGTTCAAATGTATATAAATAACTTAGAAATTATTATTCCTTTGATGATTATGTTTTTTTTTATTTCGAAAAACATTAATGAAGCAAAAATAAAATTAGGATTTTTTTATAAAATATAGTCTTCTGACAGAAAAATCTATCAAATTTGGCAGAATAAATACTGCTATATATGAACCCAATTAGGAAATATCCTTAATATTAAGGTTACGATTTATCACGTATTTCATGTCAGTAGTACATAAATATTTTTTTACTGTATATATGCTTCGCTGCTTGCTATTCATATTATGATAAACGTACAAAAAAGCGTCATGGACCGCCTCTTTTAGAAACTGGTAAGACAGATTACTACGTTTTTACTTCTACCTCCCACAAAAGTACTCAACATAGAAGATTATACCTCCAATATCCAATAGCATTTATATTAAAATGTGCAGTAATTTGACGCTCTTCAACTGATTAAAATTACATGTGCCGGCGACGTATTTCTTATCAGAAGGTGATATATTTCTTACAATGATTAAAACAGGCCTTATTTTGCTACACAGACTATTTCGTTCTTGTTACTTCGCTAACTTGTAAACCGCTCTCGGTCGCACAACACCCTGAACATGACACATTAGTATTTGACGCGTAGATTTGTTTCTCGTCACTCAATTATCCAACGCGTGACAGCTGACAGACCGTCACAAAAACCGTTCATTCATCTCGTCCCCTACAGCCACACTGAGTGAAATAATTCATTATTGTAAATACAGTAACGATTTAATCTGTTCACACCCTATTCGTTCGATTGTAACGTTCCCTTCTTTCACAATGTTAGTGTTCCAATACAATAATATAACAGCACCCTTATTGCTCTATTGTTATGGGGACTTATCAGTCAGTAGTGTTAATGTGTGACAAAAAAGCGCTGGATTAAAATCTTTAAATTCTTTTTGAACTTTCATTGCTACGAAATAACGTGTTACTATTGTAAAACTTCTTATGTAAAATTTTTGTTTTAACTGCCTCGTTGATCGAGTGGTTGCAAGCGCGACTGCCGATAGGGAGGTCCTGGGTTCAAATCCTGGGTGGAAAAATTCAATAGTACCGCTATTGAATTTTTCTCATTTAGAATTTCTAGTACCGACTCGGAATCTGGATTCGTGCCCGGTGTATGGCAATAGGCTCACTGCCTATTCCATGGGACGTAAACGTAACTGGTGACACGTGGGAGTGTACTACACTCCTCTGCCCTACCCCTTTGGGGATTACAGGCGTGATTTTACGTTATAATATCAGTAACAAAAAAGGGACACTG
>DWME01010436.1:0-10216 GCA_018244795.1 Parelbella ahira ahira
CTCAGAGGCAGAGAAGTGCTTGGGAATCGAGTAGCATCTATGTTTGTCCTTTTTAGCGTTTTTCACACGGACGAACTCGAGTGCATTGGGAGAGAGTTGCTTTTTATTTACAAAGGCTTACCATAATCAGCCCTTTTATAATCCCAATGTTGAATAGAGATCTCCTTTCAGAAGGAAAACAGTTAAGACCATAGTCTGACATGCAATCCAAGTGGCAAACTTTAATAATGACACTATTGCCGAGAATAATATGAAATGGTCAAAATGATAATTAGTTTATTTGTAAAACACGCGTTGTTTTTCATTCGATAAGGTATCCCAGTGCACGATGACATGGGGCTCTTCAAGGAAGGCGCGAAAATAGCTCTCCTTCAAACCAACAACCTAATGACACTTTTTAGATATTATTATTTCAAATGTTTATAGAAAACGATGACTGCTCACCATCACGTGACCTATCTGTCTTTTTGTCAAGTAGAAATAAATTATGTGTTACATGTAAGTGTACAATTTCATTAAAATACACTCAAACGCGATAAAAGCAATATTTTATTATTATTTCTTTGTAATTTATTTTCAAACAAAACATATTGCAATCATTCGAGCGATACTCTACCTACAATAAGGTTGCTAGTGCAATTTTAATAAATAAGCGAGGCGATAACAGTAAGCGAGCAGCGAATCGTACTTTATAGGTCCGTGTGTCGACAAATGAACCAAAACGAACTGCGCGAAAAGGGACGGTGCAAATTAAATTGTCGGTCAATGAAACATGCAAATGAGATGTGCAATCACCGCGCTTTGTCCGTCCGCATTGTTTTCAAAGTTCGACGATGAAAATTAATCTTCTATTCCGTTTCTTCGGTGAGGAAATTCCATTGAAATTTTATTCATTGTTTTTCATCCGCCGGCCGCCGCTGTTCTGATTAAGTGACGGGTTTTTTTACGTGTCGAGCCGTGATCGGAATGTTCGTTTTGATTCCACGTAATGATATAAACTGAAGAAAGGATTTAAATGTCTGTATGTATTTACTTATTTAATTAACATTACGTTCAAATTATAAAATTATTTCATTCGAACATGTTTATCATATAGTCCATTGAAAAAGATGCTATAATTTTCAAGAGTAGCAACGGATTTGCGACTAGCATCGAAATCGATTTCAGATATGGTGCTCTCTGCCTAGTCTGTAAAGGACTGGGCATGACGATATAATAATAACAATGAAGATAACAATTTTCTTCCCTAAAAATACTATGCGTTCAAACAATAAGGTATATTGCGCTACCAGATAAAACTTAGAGAACATATTTAATCATATATACTTTTCATCATTGACTCCTTCATTTCGGCTAAAGATAATAGAATTTATAAACAAAAATCAGTCACAATTCATATTGTATTACTATACGTCGCTTGTTTCTTTAGACGACGGTTACCTGCAAATTGCATGCAAATTCCCATTTGTTCCCTAGTGGGAATTTCCGTGCAGACTTAATTCTGTCGCTCTAACGATGTGCTAATTTAGCCCAATTGTTCTGTTCTAACGACCTGTCCCCAATTATGTCCCTCCTGCAGGACAGTTCATTGCACTATAATCTTACATATTAACAATAAGCTTGGTCGTGGAAACACATTTATGTAAGATTACTTTGAGTGGAGTGTTATGTAGGGGTCATTGTCTTTTATTCAAATACTTGGGTAATATTACAATGTTGTTTGAAGGTTGCATATTAAGTAATAAATACAAATAATTAGGTGCTTCAAGGGCAAGTGAAGCTAGTTTGGCCTCTTAAGATGGAGCTTGGAACCTTTGTAGCTTAAATTATGTACTTTTAATGTAAAGATATCGACATGTTGTTACAGGAGATTGCACTGCAACTTCCAAAAAAGACATATGTATAAAAATTAAGTTGACATAATCACATCAGCTTTTATTATTCCATAGCTAGACATTGATCTTCCCAAATATGCAACAACACTACATCTGCCATTGATCTCATCTTATGTCAGATCTCAGCTGTACGGGCCAGAGAGTACGTCTGGTATGGTCTCCACTCCAGAACTCATTAGAAATAGCGTCCATTTTGAAACTCGCAAATAACCCTGTAGACCTTAATTCGGTGTATTGGTAATTTAATTAATATTATCAAGATACTCAGTGTACTCTGCCTACCCCTTAAAGTAACTGACCTGGTGAAATAATAGCAATGATTCGGTATATGTTAGCATGCCTTACCAGCGTTAGCAAGGTACGAATTATCAATTTCAAGATATGTAATAACTGAATAATAAATCCACTAAGAATCCTCACAGACTGCTTGACTGCGTTTTGAAAGCCCAAAGGTGTACTTCCACCCCGAAACACTTGTGTAACGTATTTCGGTAAATATAACATCCCGAATGGTTTCCTTTCAGTACAAAAGGGTCGGTGCCACAATGCCTGATATGACCTCCATTGTAAATACGGTCCTCTATTTGAATACCGCTTCATAAAGAACCTTTTAGGGCGAGTCATTATTCGATGCGTATAGAAATACATACGATGATTCGAATCAGTTATGATGGGTCAACGATCAAATACTAAAAGTAGACTGAGCGTGCGGTCACAATACTGTAATTTTAATTAAGAGTCATAAACAAAAAAGCTGTTATGTATTATTTGAATAAAATATAACCGATTTGTTTTATCACTTGTAACTTACATCCAATGTTCTGATTATATCGTTCATTGTGACTCTTTCTTTTAACATATAGTACTGTCAGAGTTAATAAAAAATATATTACTATTATATATCGTTACGCTGTGTCCTTTACAGGGTAGGGAGAGAGCATCGAATGCCAAATATCTCTATCCTTAAATAAACTAAATGAATGAATGTTTTCTTCAAGTGCTCTTTAAATGAACGTATATACAAAATGTTACAGGCCAGTGTGCAGACGTTTTTTAAAACGAGAAAATAGTATATTGTTCTTTAACAGAGATGCGCTTTGACACGGAATTTTTTAACAGAAAATAATATTGAGGGAGAGCGGGCCGTGAACGGAGAGCTCCAGCCGTGCACCGACATCGCTCCAAGTAGCGCTTCACGCAACGATGACTCAACACAATACGAAATTCCACATCTGAGATTCTATGGAAAATTGGAATAGTTGTCTGTCTTCTGATGTATGTATTCACTATTCAACGGCACTGGACACGTTTCTATATATTTATTCCAATAAAAAAATATTAATTAACAAATGACGGAACAGATACATACATATATAATGAGAACGTTAAAGGATGCAGGTGCTGAAGGATTTCAAGACTCAAGATCTAGATCAAATAGGACAGATACAGGCTGTGAGGCAGACAGGTCTACGAAACTGGTGTGTTTATAAAGATAGGTCGTGGTATAACAATACAAGGTAAAGATAAGTTATTAACATTTAATACACTAAACATAAAACGGAACCAGAAAAATTATCTGCAAAATAAAAAATATTTTACGACAAAATGAAACCATACGTGCGTATACAGCTTTGTAAATACTTTTCATTCCGAGTCAGTACAATGTTGCAGTCTCGGCATTTGATTTTCCAAGTGGCAGTTGATTTAGCAGTTTTATATCCGACTTCACCGCATGCAGTTTACGCGGGCACAATGCGGCCCGCATCGAGTCGATACGGGACTGACTTCTTAGATTGCGTCACGGTGGCTGGAATGCATAAAAGTTGTATTACTTAAGTTACTTCTGCGTGCAGTATTAAAATTTTTGAATTGTTTTTCTTTTTCATTGCTCAAATATTCTATGTCTGAAGGTACAAGTAATAAGAGGCTTCTGTAAATAGAGAATCAATAGAATGGTGGTGGCAAAGGAAATAAGTAATACAGATTGTATTATCTATATTCCTTTGTTTTTAGATTTACCGATGTTTAAAGAAATTTAAATTTAGGAGAATTCTATCGCTACAGACGTGACGTAATTTAAGTACCCAACAGTAGCACAGGCTAATAATACAATATACTAAAAAGATAATAATCTATCCGCTCATTTGTTACGTTGATAACTTTAGAAGTTATATTGTAACAAACAGACATTCGTGAAAACCTGTATGTTTTGTGGAGTTACTAATTTATTCAATACAAAGGGCCCAACTCTGCTGAAAATACAACGTAGCTTTCGTTAGTATATTATCAACTGTCCCCATATTCTCGGCACATCAGCTAATTTAACACATTGTCCCCAAGCCAACGAAAAATAAAGTATTTAACCAAAACATCGGGTCAACGTTGGGGCCCTTTGATAAAGTACCGTCAGCAAAAAAATTGGCATGAAAATATTAACACATGTTTTTGCACGCTGCTGAAGTGTTTTGAGGATTTTACAGTTGGGATTTTTGTTGCTTTTACTAATATGACTTTCAGTATTTATTTAAAAGCTAGAATTCATATTTCATTTTATAAGCAGAATAAATAAGTTAAACCTGTCTGGGGCATGTCAAAAAAGTATGTTTTTTCGAATATTAAATATTACCTAACTAGGTTGTAGCTGTTGCGCGTTAGTTTAAATTTGTAAATATTAGTTTAGGCAACAATTTTCACCAGGCAAATATACGTACGTAAAACGGCATTCGTAATTATCTTTATTATAAAAATATTTCTCTTTAAATTGTTGTGATTTCTTTTTTTACCTACGACAATCTCGTCATTATTTGATGCAACCAAAGTATTACAAGTACTCAACAGAAATTCTTGAGATTTTACTAACATAAATAACAAATAGATACGTTTTTAATATTTAAAAAATTTAGGTTTCAGTAAAGACAATGACAGTCAGTCGTCCATGTACACAAATTGCGTCTAAGATGTATGATCTTATTTATATGTGTTTAGCTACCTTATACGCGCCCACGCTAACTTTCCCGCCAATTTTTTGCACGTCAATAGGTGGGTCCACAGAGAAAGGGCAGCCTCGTTAGGCATTTGCAGCGTGAAACAGTTCAGGCTGTGTCGACGTTGTTGGTATTCACCGAAGGTTTAAAAAGAAGAGTGTGGTACACTCCTACGATTCACCTGTTATGTTCTACGACCCACAATGGAGTAAGAGGTCGATTTGTACCTAGTATAGTCATACCAGGCAAAAAATAATTATTTCAATTTAAAATAGTCATAAGTACATAACTGAAACAGTGTGTAAGCACATTGCATAAAGCTTTCCTACACAAAAGCTGCGAACTTACTTCTCAACTCAATATTTCTTGTAAGACTGACTGAAACTGTGACACAAGAAAGCTTTTATCTGTAGTCGTGTGAGCGAAATTGCGATGTCTGGGATACATGCCCAATTTCTATATACTGAGAACTGCTTTGATGTTTACAAATAAACAAATAAGGAACTCGTTATCTGAATAACATATTTACCGAACGGATATAAAGGAGATGAAGAGATATTTGCGAATAATAAAGTATTGGAAGTGTATCGATTACTCTTTCTTGAAACAGTACACAAAATGAAATCGGAAAACCAGCCAATGAAGAAAATGAGAGAAAGAGAAAGCAAATAAGGAAAGAAATAAAATTTCAGATTTATGTCTGCTAATCCTATTTATTTTGGATCCTATTTATTTGGATTACAGATATTTGGCACTCGATACTCTCTGCGTACTCCGTAAAAGACCTGGCAGCACGATATAATAATGTATCCTTTTACATTACATATTATTTACTGAGACTCGAATAAAGAGCTCTCAGTTCAAAGCACGACTATGAAAGTACCCTTTTACATAAATTGGACATTATTTCAACTCAAATCAACTGCGCATAAGACGCCATGCTCCTTTTCATTGGAATTGTAGGGGCAGAATATTCAAAGGATTCCAACTGAGCTCTCAGAAGTAAAAATAAAATATTAGTTAACTAACATTATTGAGAACAGTAAAATTGAATGTTACCAGACTTTTTTACAAGCAACTCTGGTTTGATAAATACTAAAATGACATGAAAACAAAAATACAACAAATATTAGCATCCATACGCAGTAGGCCCGTTTTTCACATTGCTCTATTTCACTTAATACAACAATGGCGATTGGCATATATAAATGCAAAATCATAATTATATGTGATATGCAAAAGGATTTGACTAATTGGTAATACGTGCGTATCAATGACAAATTAATGTCGTTGCTAATTTAAAAGCAATATATCATTGATAATTTCAACGCACACAAGCTCGATATAGAGACAGTTTTCATCAGCTTGCCCCGCGGCACACACATATGCCATTAATCAGCTTTTCGGCGATGATTTTAACGTAATCCTTTTTAAAACCCATCCTGTCCGCGGACAGTGATATTACCAGTAGGATTTAAAATCGCACACTCATTCTGCCGTGGATTTTCCTAATTATCGTACTGAAATAAAACCGTTCTTTCATCGATTCTTTTATTTTGATTTTTTTTTATTACAAATTGATTTTAAAATTATTATTTTTAATAAAATGGTACGGGTCTGCAGTTCTGCACGCATCGCGGAAAAACTACTGAGAGATTCCAATGAAGTCTTCCAAGTTTTATTTCTTATACAATTGGTCCTGTTTTAATTAAAAAATTATTATAGTACATTAATATAATATAAAGTTTTTAAAGGTTCTATACGCACTACTCTAATATCTTTGAAAATTAATGATTATTCGTATATTGTTCGTTCTTATACATATATATGAAGCTACAACCACAACCAAAATGCGTTTATTACGGGATTTGAATAACCACAAAATAATTTAGAATGTTGCTACAAATGAACTGAAAACGGATATTGCAAATATGGTTTTCGGACATTTATAATATCTAGTTAATAATATTTTTATGGTAATAAAGTGATAATCTGGATGAAATTAAAGAGCTTCAGAGATTGATTACAACAGAAAAATTTCTATTATAATAACTAATTTGACCGGAAGTCGGAACATGATTCAAAACGAAAGGAAGTAATCTAGACCTATTTAAGTACATAGATACCGAAATAATACCATAAGCCAGATGTAAGTATACTTAATGTGAAAGATAGCTTCCACTTTTTCCGTGGAAATATACCGAGATAAGGACTGGTTATACTTACACTGCAAAATTTGTAGAAAGTTACATGGCAAATATTTTCAGTGCTTAGAAAACGTTTTCGCCAGTAAAAAGTGACAAGTGATGCGAAAATATAATATTTAAAGCTTTAAATACATTGGATTTAGACACAATAACAACACAAAATATGTACTGAAATACGAGTAGCTAGATATTATGGTAATACCTTGTTGATGTGCAGTATTAGTGTGTTACAGTATTAATAATTAAATTTTCAAATCAGTAAGTAAGTACTTTCTTGTTTACTTTTGTGACTGTTAATAATATATTACCATGACATTAAAAAAACTATACAAAAGTATTTTCACATGTTTAAATGTACCAAAGTTGTCGCTATAAAGTGTTAATAGGTAGTGACTTCCAAAATCATCCGGCATTCATTTAATGTACGCGAAAATTATACTTAAATAATACTTTTACGGAGTTTTCAAATCAATTCACATTAAATGGTAACAATTCATGTAGGTAATCTATAATAATGACAAAAATAAACATTAGCAGAAATAAAGCCAATCTCCAATCTAATCTTAAATACTGAACGAAATTCTGCTTGGAACAGCTCGTTTTAATGTCGAGCAATCACAGCCAGACCTAAGCTGATATGTCCAAACATTTTTATTGGGCTGAGGAACGTGACCAGTTTCCAAATTGTCGATTCGGTTTCATTTTCATATGCCCTCGAGTCAAAATATCTTCATCGGGCATTGTACTGCCGCGGGCACTAATATGCAATACAGATATCGTTTTGGAATTAATAGTTTTGAATTGTGCCGTTCACTGGTCGCCCGCGGGCGCGCCGTTTTCATAGTCGTAAAATGACAGGGCACGTTACGACTATTCCTGGTCACGTGGTGATATACTGATATGTAAAAACTTGTAGAGATTGCCACTGGGCATTATATTCACCTTATATGCAACCTAACTACCTACATTTAAAGTGTTACATTAAAGAATAAATTATAAATAATCCGTAGAATTTGGGAGTCCAAGGTTTCTGTGTTCCAATAATGCAATTTGTATATGTTAACTATAGGACAATCGGACATCACAATTGCGCCCGCAACCGCCAAAATCTTTTAAAATAAATACTTAATGATCATTTTGCGAAACTACCCTGTTCCTAAAGTACGCTCGAGGAGAGCCTGTGTTATGGTAACGAGACGGCTGATAAAATAAAATAGATGATAAATATGTACTTACATACGTAAATATTTCTTTCACTGTTTAATATCTTTACCGCAAACTAGTCTATCGATTGTACGCAGATGTGTCTGGTTCCCTCAATTTGGTTAAGTCACAGCCGCGCGGGATAAAAAATCTTTTGTAACGAGCACGGCATCCCTACGACGACGGAAACCGTAACGAACCTAATCCTCGTCGCTTTTTAACAAGCAGCTTTAATTTTTTTATGGTAGGACACCTTTAAATAAATTTAGATGCTCTTCAGAACTTTCCTCGTAATTATGTAGTAGGTAACTTTTATTTCCTACAAGTTTTGTGACTATAGGTTATTTATGATGCAAATGGATATTTTTACCATATTCATAGACAATACGGCCATTCACGGACAATATGGCATATTCAAAGACAAGCATGATATCTTTATAATCAGAAGTTGAGACAATCTTAAGCTATTATGTGACAAAGGCAAAACTATTCTGCCTACAACTGGACAAGCGTATACTTGTGACAAAAATAAATTATTCATTTTCAACTTGGAACATTACTTCTTTATTATTTTTAGTCATATTAAAAAAATTAAAACAACATTTCTACAATAAAGCCATAAAATAAAATAATTTTGGTTAATTTAAAATTTCTCTTAGGTTTTAGTAGAATTTCACGATCAAGCCAACATTAAATGTAACCATAGATCGTAAACCAACAGCTTAGCAGGCTATTACGGAAGGGTTACGATGGATTAGCGTACTAAAAACTTCATCAACATTTATACTCCACCCCAGTCAAAAAGCAAGATTTACGATTTTATTTACAATTGCAAAGTTAAAGAATAGGTACTAGAAAATAAAACAAATTTAAAAAGTTTTAATCGATACAGTAAGCATTGTTTTGGTTTTCGTTTAATCCAATTAAAACAATGTTAACCATACATACTATATTTATGTTCACATTCAAATTAAGTAGGTATATGTAGGTACATAAGTAGGTACTTAAGCACTACGTATTTCGTATTTGTTAGATTACTTATAATAGACCAATTACATCATTTTAAATTTAAGGATTTATAAGTCTACACGGTGAAGGAAATAATGCAATAAGATTAAGTTACGTTAATTAACAATTATTTTTTTATTTGAATCGATCTCTATTTCGTTTTATTGCTTGCTTGCGTTAAGTCTACTAAGTACTAACTAATATTACAAACAGTATTAACGATTTCTAAATTCATTTTATTTAGTCACAAACTATTAGTCACATATATAAGTACTACAGTACGAATCATTGGTCCAAGATTCCTGAGCCCCTACACGTTACTTATTTTACTTACTTACTTACTGATTGCGTGAATCAGTACCTATGCATACACTCAAAGTTTTCACGAACACTACTTTATTCTATACATTTCATTTCTGAGAAAAAGAGTAACGTCTGGGGGCCCTGGGGTCTTGGACTATAAGGTGCAAAAATGCAAATGGTTATAATCAAAAACTTTTATTATTATAATGGCGCAGCGCCATCTAGTACGTTTTTGGGGACCACATTGCTATTGTTTTAATACTAACTTTGAATATACTAAATAATTTTGATCTCACTAGTTACCAACAATACATTTGGTATGTTCTTTATTTAACACAGCTATTAATTCTTTGCTTACTTTAGTGGCAAACCAGAAAAATATATGTGTATTGGAATTATATTACAGCGCCACCTAGTTATAATTATTTGAGGCTATTTCTAACAGAACATAATTCTCAGATTGCTTTTAATGTATACAACGACATCTAACGTCATGCTATGGAACTTCTAAGAAATATTAAATTCAGTAAGATATTATCGATAGTCTTATTGTTAGTCATTTCAAGTACATCCATTAGATGGCAGCCGCTACAAGTCTGAAATTAGATTAACTGCT
>DWME01010437.1:0-10215 GCA_018244795.1 Parelbella ahira ahira
AAAAAAAAAATCAAACAAGCATCATTGATAATAATTGGGTTATAATAATCGTAGTAATACGTTGTAGATAATGCTTAATCTATATAAAAGACAGCCCAATATTGATGCTATACCTAAATAAGTTAAATACGGTGTGAGGTAAGAAAACAATTTCTGCGGCGTTCTTGTAATCTTAGATCCTACCTATTTCGCTATTTCTGTTAACGTAGGCTTAATTCTTTTTATTATATTTAAACTTATTTGATTCGCCGATACTGTAAATTTAGCCCGAGCCCGTCTCATACAGAGGGGATCCCCCTGTTTAACAGCGAAAGGAGCAAATGGCTAGTGGGGAAAATGACGTAGACGCAGCTATTAAACTGGACTACCAACTCCTAATTAACGCAGTATGAGTTAAGACCGGCTTATGTTTTGTCTTCTTAGTTGCCAGTATTATTCATAACCTGGTTTAAGATGTCCATGGGCTGTACTGACCACTGAACAGACGGTGAGCTACCTCATTATGGTCGAAATAAAATAATTATAGTGGTTACCATTACAACAGATGCAGTCCAGTTGGCAAAACAGACCGCTTTAAGAAATGAGATTATAAGTTTTAAAGCCGAAGGAAAAAAGAAGGAAAATTGACCTTTTTTTTACTCAATTGTCGAGTATTTAAGTAATGTTGTGGTCAGCTGGCATCCAGGTCAGTGTTTCAATTTTGTTAAGCTAATTGTCGTTATTATTTATGTAAGAGGAGTCATTGATGTTTTAAATTTAATAGTTGCATTTTGTTAACATATTATTTTCAAATCTTTCTCCCCTGGAGTCTACTCCAGTCTGTATATCTATTTATAGACTGAATTTAACTAATGACGGTTTTGTAAACTTTGCCTCTTCTACCTTCTACTAGATATCAATCCTTTAATTCCGATTATTATATGTGATATCTACAGATAAAAAATATAACGATTTAACATGTGCAAACAAGTGATTTATTCATTCTTTTTCTTTTAAACAACAATATATTAAAACTATCATTTTATTCAATAATTGAAATATTACACATATTTATCAAACTGTGTAGGTCATTTTACTTCATATATCAATTTCTACGCCTTAATTTTGTAACACTTTTGCAACACCGGCGATTTCGCTACATTTCATTCAAATACCAATCAATATAAGCAAACCAAAAGCGTAACCTCAAATCTTATTCTTTTTGTGTAAAAGTCACGCAATTTACAATTTCCTTTGACTCCCACACATTCGAATCCACAAAGCGCCCAACAATTACTAAATATTTTGACATGTCGGCCGGCCGTTTAGGGTTATTTATGGTTTTGCGGCGTCTTTAACACTTTTTGCTGTAAACAAACTGCTTTTCCAATATCAATACGCTCTTTTTTCCGCTCGCTGTGTTTACCTGTGTGTAAATAACAATATATCACGCGGATAGTTCGGTGCCTTTAAACATGGGTGGTCATATTGACGGGATAGTGTTTTTTTTCACCGTTGTAACGCGGCCTATACCATTGTGTGGTAATTTTGATCCGTCCGCTGCCGATAAAGAGATTACGATGTAATTTGTGTGTTTATGGCGACTGAAAAATCTGAATATCACGAGATTTAGTGGGAGGGATCGATCCCGTGATAGTTTCAATTTGGCTGGCGTACTTTAAACTGTTATGGTTGCCAAGTCGTTCCATAAGTAAAATCGAAACTGTTATTGTTGCAGCTTTTTAATTTGTCTGTTATCTTTTTAACTGCCGGTCATATTTGTTTATATCAACCAATCATTTGTCCAGATAATGTTTTTATTTTAGGGGTATTTTTCACCATTATGTGCGATGTTCCCTGTCTATTCTATTGTATCGTGTTATGTGTTTTTAATTTGGTAACTTTTGACAAATGCAAATTGTACAGCACACAGCGCGCCCCAAGTGCACGTCCAGCGCGTTGATTATGAGCAAAGCCTCCACAGACATATCCAACATGATCAATACAGTTAATAGGCAAGGTTATCTGCTTTTATTTATTTTATTTAAGCCTTTATTTCTGAACTAGGTACATTTTACTAACTTAAATCGAAACTGAAACTAGTCTGTTTTCCCGACCATTTGACATAGTCCTCTTCCAGCCGTGTCCACTCTCCTCTGTGCCTAGCTTTTCTTGACCATAATCCTCCTCCAATAAGCTTGATGTCGTCTGTCTATCTTTTGACTCGCCTTCCTCTTTTCCTTTTACCATCACGTGGTTGCCATTCAGTGATTATTCTCGTCCATTTCATCTTACTCTCCCTTGTCATATGTCCTGTCCGACGCTATTTTAACTGTTTTATTTTCTTAATGATATCTTCCACTTTTGTTGTAGATCTGATATCTTCTGCTATCTTACGATCTTTTAAAGTCACGCTTATCATACTTCTTTCCATTTCCCTTTGCCATGTTTTCAATTTTAGAAGATTTTTCTTAGTCAGTGCCCAGGTTTGGCAAACGTAAGTGATGCATAGCATGATACATATATTGAACACTTTCTTCTTAGCTACCATTTGCCTCTGCATCTGAGAACAATCTGCCTCTACAAAGATATTCACATACACTGGAAATGGTCGTCCAAAAAAAAATACTAATTAAATGCTTTCGAACGATTATACAGAAATACATTCAGCTCAGCATCAGACATTAATAAGGTAATTTGTTAGTTATTATTAAATTGCTAACGGAAGGATAGAGAATTGGGACAGATTGTAACATGTAGCCAGATAGCAGGGAGTGTATGCTTAGTGTCAAGCTGGTGTAGACAAATATAGAAATAGGCCAAAGACAGGGAGGGCGCAGATGTAGAGGGCAAGAGAAATAAGAATTCCTAATTTGGTAGATATTGGGTTTGAAATCAACTTGAAATAATATTTGTGTAGTAACCATACCATAGACAAAACTCCTAAGTTTTTTAGTGTTTAATACCATAATTTGACGTTGATAATTTAATCATAATGTAATTATGTTCGAAGATTTTTAATACGTGTTACTTGAATATGTTGACGTCCTTTCTGCAACGGAGGCCTTTTCTACAATTTATTTCATCAAAATTAAATGATTCCACTTAATAAATCTTGTCCGAGCTATCATAATTATAATTTCTATAACATCTGCGCGAATAGGCATCGAAACATAAATATAAATCTGGCGTAACAAAACACAAAGCCTCCATCGTTCCCGTAATTAAAAAAGAACGCCTCAGATAATATAGAGTCATCTGCAGACCATAGATTATATGAAGTCATCCCGCGGCGAAGATTAACGGACGCCATTATTAAAAAACAATTCAAGATGGCTGACAAATCTGATAGTAGGGTGAGTACTAGTTATTTATTTTGTGGGATAAAATAAATCACATTTTTATATAACAGAATCTTATGGAATAGTAGGCCATCTGATGAAGAACATGATTGTTGCGACACACCTATTGAGTATTACGTGATACGTAAATATTCCAGGTTCGTACATACTAGTTTTCACTCCAATATTACAGTTCACTTCAATCTTACAGTTCTTTCTAATAGATTAGTTACCTTCAATGACAGGCTTGATTTATCTCCATGTCAGAATTGCGGCATGAATAGATCTTCGGTACAGCCAAACAAATTTGTGAAGGTGCTTTACATATTTCAACATAAATAAGATTTAATGTGACATTTATGAAGAATTTTATACCTCGTTCGTCGAGTGGTTGCAGGCGCGACTGCCGATCGAAAGGTCCTGAGTTCAAATCCTGGGTCGGGTACTATTGAATTGTTCTAATTTAGAATTCCTAGTAGTAACTCGGAGTCTGGATCTGTGCCCGGTGTATGGCAATAGGCTGACCACCTATTCCATTGGACGAAAACGTAACTGGTGAAACGTGTGAGTGTACTACACTCCTCTACTTACCCCTTCAGGATTACAGGCGTGATGTTGTCAATATTAGGTTTTATCAATATTTTCAAATTAATTTTAATCTTGCTATTAGAAATTGTCTATTTTGTCCAAGGATAAAGAGTGGCTAGACAAATAATACTAACATTTGCGTCCCTACACATTTGCCCTATTAAGGCTGGTGGTTGTTCCCAGCTAAGCAGCAACTTTTGTATTGTCCGTGCTTTGGTATTATCCGATTAAGAGGATTCTTATCTTCGTCTATCGGTCATCATCTTCCTCTGATGCTGTTTCCTTTTCTACAGAAGAAGTCGATGACCGATAAATGAAGATAAGACCCTCAAACGGATAATACCAAAGCACGATCACTATTACTGTCGAAACCAGGGCTTCCATCAGTAAATATAGCCAGTGTTACCTTGTAAATATCCGGTAATGGAAGGTTTTCCGAAGTCTGGAGGCTTTGCGCTCGAACCAATATGCGTTGTGCGTCTTAAGGTGTTTTTAGTTCATAGTATTGTGGAAGTATTACTATTTCGATATATATATATTTCGATACTGATGCTTCGCTAGCTCTGGCTGTAAATCAGTATCTAAGAATATTTAAATATAGGTGCATATATATGATGACCTCAACCCTCTCATTCGGAGAAGAGACTCGTGTCCAACAGTGGTATGATAAAAGGGATGGTGAAAATATTTCTCATCGCGTAACAACAGAATGTTCAATATTTTTTTGTTTAAACAGCTTACTTAAACCACAGATTATGGAGTGCATGTCCGAAAGAAGTTGTAATAACAATATTTGTACCAATGTCCGTCTGTCCGTCTGCTGACCGCTAACAGGATGTTTAATGTCGACTTTCACCAATTCTATACTGCTTATTACGTGCATGCTATGGACAACACTGCATGTAGAAATGTTTGGGATTCTTCAATTACACGAAAACTATATATTATGATGTTTGTAAGGACACGTTTTAATATTGCTTATACTCATATAGCTACGTTCAAAACGACATATTGATTTGCGTTTTAGCTTACGATAATATATGTAATATGTTGAGAACATGAACTGGAAGCGATTAATCAGTTGCTCGCTATGTAGCTCTAATTAGATACTCGTATGTGTTTAATCTAATTGCAATGGATGACACAAAATCACTTTGGAATATTTAGTTTCTTTCAGTAGGTATACTCATGTTTCATTATGATTAAGAAATTTCACTTCTATTGCATATGACCACCGCGCACTGTGTTTTTTATTTATTAACGACAATAAGACACATTAACGCTCTTGTCAAAATTTTAAATGTGGACATCTAAATTTCAAATATAGCCACATGTTACTGCGCACATTGAAGTTTACTTAACGTTAATGTGGTTTAATACATGTTACGTAAAATAAAGAGCGAACCCGTAACCCGCAGTCGAGCAAACAACTAATTGCTCAAATCCGTGTACGTTCGGTTCCCGACGGGATACACAAAGGCACCATTGAATACTGCAGGAAAAGCAGCTACTGGCAGCTAAGTGTTTACGAAAATCATCATATTTGCGGTCTCCTTAACCGGCCGCGCGGTTTCCAATCACACTTTACGCTTTGACGGGCCATTTTAATGTAATATAGCATTTAAGATGAAATCACTAGGTATAACTGTTATTGACTTCGCGCACTGAATTTCTTCATACCTTTCTTCATCATGTTCTCCGTTAACCCAACGTGAACTGTTGCTTTAAACCGTTTCATTCCGGTAGAGTTGTACTCTCAAGTAAAATGATAACAGGCCTAATGTTGATGATGATTTTAATACAATATAAAGTATAACTCCTATATCGCTCGTTTAACTGCGCAATAACTGTTTCCTTCCCCTTTCGATTATTAGGAACGAAGCGAGTAATAGCAATTACGTCATCCTCAGCCCTATTTTTTGCATTAGGTGTCTGCCCCGTAAGAAACCTGTCGTGAAGATATAATAATAATGCGTCACCCTTCTTTCATGGTTCTTAATTAATTTACTTTTTTCCAGGAGTCACGGGTTCTTAACGTGTAGTTTGATTCACAACACAGAGTAAGAATATGTTTTTTAAATTGTTTTACCTAACAACTTTTCCTATTAGTGTTCTGGTACTTTAGTACGTTTTAACATCAGCCTTTGAATGTCCACTGCTGGATATAGGCCCCCTAACCGGTGCCATTCCTTTCGGTTCTGGGCTTTCCGAATCCAGCAGTATCTTACTGTCTTATTCAGGTCGTTAGTCCAACTGGTAGGAGGGTTTTTACGTTTTATTAGTGGGTACGTTTAATATAATTAAAAGTACCAACCCCGTAGTGTACGTACCTGCATTGTAAACTACTCCTGATCACTAAGCAATTTGTCCATTATTTCCCCATAAAGACGCACACCCTAACGATTTTGATAGTTCCGAAAATGAAGCGTCCACAGATAATTATTATTTTACGGTTCCCGCGTAAATTATATATTTTGTGTATTGTAGCGCTGTGCCCAAACGAGCCTGAGCCGTGGCTACCGTTAAAGAGCTCTTTAATTTGGATCATTTTAAATTGGTTTTTATTATTAATATTGTGGCCAGCTATCCATTTTGGTGCGAGCGAGATAACGATAGCTAATCAATAATGGTAGAAAAGGATAAAGTATGGGCGGTGTTGCCTTGATGGCTTTTTTGTTTAAATTGTTTTTTTTATTCGGATTGTTTACTAAATGGGATGAAGTTAAATAGGTTTATTTCGTGGGATAAATCAAAATATACACATTTGTGTGCAGTACTATGAACGTTTATAAATCGGTCATTGTTGAGGTGTTAAGCGCAGATTAGACCGAAAAACACTAGTTTTCTTTCTACGTGTAATGTTAACCATTTTGTTATATATTCGGAGTTATATAGAAACATAAGACTGCAGAAGCGGCGGAAGCTGGTTATTATATAAAAGTCTCATTCTAAATAAGACAGGTAAATAAAAATAAATAAATGAACGAACCGTGTCGGCGCCTTTGTGTGCTTTTTATTTTCCTCTCACGTGATTTATTAGGGTTCCTTATCAAAATGCAATCTATGTATGAATTAAATAATATTCTTTTATTTATTTTGTATGTTTATATTTCGTGTTCAAATCTATCTTTATTTCTATATTAGGACGTGTGTAGTTGTCTAAACTTCTATGATATTCTTATCCTTATTCTACTCCGAAATAGTAGGCCGAGGAGTGTAGTACACTCCTATGTTTCACGAGTTACGTTTAAGACTCATGGAATAAGTGGTGAGTTATACACCGGGCACAAATCCAGACTTCGAGCCAATGCCAGGAATTTCAAGCTAGAAAAACCCAGTACCTAGTCGGTACCCGACCCGGGGATTGGATCCAGGACGTCTCAATCATCAGTCCTACTTGTAACCACATGACCAAACAAGCAGACTGTTTTTAAAATCGGACAAAATCATCATTTTTCATTTTCTAAACGGAACTGTATGATGGCTATTACCTTAGAGGTACGATATAACATTACGCGAATAAAAATAAATATTTTATTCTTAAATAACATATGTAACACAATTTTCTTTTTCAATTTAATAACCTACGGGTCTTGTGATTGTATGTCGATACACGCAAGACCATTACCAACAGAGTACCCACCGTGAGATCCACACAAAAACCCCGAACGTGTACCACATTGGACCCTAATTACACTCGAAATAGAAAAACCTTTTTTGTCTCTGTTTATTTTTGAGTTACAGCCGTTTTTTTTCTCTCACTCAAATCTATTTTCCTGAGAAAGTGAGTTGCAACGTTTTTACTGTCACACTTTTTGTTCAGCTCCAACTATCCGATTCACGCTGGTCTGTCCGTGCTGTTTAAAAAACGACTGAGTAACATGTTATTAAGTAATAAACGCGGGAATTTCATATTATTTGGATTTTTCAGATGTTACTTAAAAAGCCTCATTAAGCCTTGATTATCAATTGCTGTAACAATAACGAAACATCACACCTGTAATCCCCGAAGGGGTAAACAGAGGGGTGTACTACACCCCACGTTTCAACAGTTACGTTTAAGTCTCATGGAATAGGTGGTGAGTCTATTGCCATTCACCGGGCACTGATCCAGACTCCGAGTCACTACTCGAAATTCTAAATTAGAAAAATGCAATAGTACCCGTCCCGGGATTTGAACCCAGGACCTCTAGATCGGCAGTCGTGCTTGCAACCGTTCGACCAACGAGGCCGTCAATGCTGTAACAATGTTAGAAAATATCCTGAAATCACCTACCTTAGAGTTCTTCACATTATTCCTTAAGGCGTGTGAAGTTTGCCGACACGCACTTGGCTAATCTAGCATATTATAGCTTTAACTTTTCGCAGTTTGAGAGACTCGTGTCCACCAGTAGAATGATAAAAGGTTCGTTGTAGTTGATTATGTTCAACAACCAGACACGCTATTCATATTTCTATTTCATTTGAGTAGTGTCGGTATAGATTTAGAACAGATTGGAAATCTTGTTACGCTCATATTTGTTATTGCTTGTCACAAAAAACGTATCATAGCACAATAACAAGCGTTTTGATCGACACTTGTTGCGCAATGTTATATTTTAAGATTGGGTCTACCTTTATCTGTGTTTAAGTGCAGTTATATTATATGATATTATTGTTGTATTGTCCCACCGAGAAAATTATGGAGAGTAGAGGTGAGGAGATGCATATCCGTGTATGAAAAAGTGTCCTTAAAAACCTGGAATTCAATATAGGTACTCGGAGTATCCGTTAAAAATTTTCGTGCAATTAATTTCTAATGATGACATTAGAAATCAGAGACTGCTTCGTTGGTCTAGTGGTTGCAAGCGCGACTGCCGATCGAGAGCTCCTGGGTTCAAATCCCGGGTCGGATACTATTGGATTTTTCTAATTTAGAATTTCTATTAGTGACACGGAGTCTGGAATTAAGCCCGGTGTATGGCAATTACACCACCTACTCCATGGGACTTAAACGTAACTGGTGAAACGTGGGAGTGTACTACACTCCTCTGCATATCCTTTCGGGGATTACAAGCGTGATGTTACGTTTTTTTTAAATTTATAATACCTAGTAATATTTTTATATTAGCTTACATAGCGTTAAAATTATTTTTAACATGAGACTCATTTAAATCAACCTGTTAGTAATACAATTCCAACAATGATAATTAAATCTTAAAGGTAAATATAAAATGTTTTCCGAGTATCAAAATTATGGCGGGAAGTTCAAGACTTGTCAATTTATTTTTAATATTGTAACTATCGCCATCTGGTATAAGTTCGTGGAAATTGACGCATATGATAATCAACGGTCTGATAGTAAAAAATATTTAAATAAATTACAAAACGTATGTTAATGCAATGTGCTCGGAATTCGAAGAAATTCTATTGTTTTTTTCGTTACTGTTTCGATTCGATAAATGTTAATATCCTATGTTATCTGCATTCCACTGTAACTCGAATACATGTTTTTACATTTAATTTTTCGTATCATGATAATATGTTTTATTTTTCGGCCAATGTATGTTTTTTTAGTAACTAGAAAACTTGATCAAAATTGTTAGGTAGCAAATCTGTAGTGTGTTAGATTTTATCCCAGCTGTGGGATATTGTTGAACAATTTAGTAATGAGATTGATCAAAAATAAATTTAAACTATATACAATAATAAGCTCTGCCGGGACTATGTTTGAGAGGCAAACTTCAGCTATTAATTACATATTAAATGTTATTAAAGTATCTATTGATTCTCATAGAAGCTTATAAGCTGGTGCAAGCAGTCAATTTAGTTGCTTAACATTGCTTGGAATATTATTAGAATTTTTCGGAGTGGGTATATAGTTTCCACATTGCGATATGATACCCCATGCCTCTACGTGCAATAGCCTGAAGAATTTTGATATTGAAAGCATATAACTTTTACCTGCAGTGAGTATGTAATACCTACTTAGATGCCTGTTACCATTTAGGTACTGACTACATTCGAGAAATCAGTATGGAACTGAGTATAAAATAAGTGTGGTCCAACAGTGGAACAGTGTAAGGAAACCAGAGGTAACACAGTTCATGATCTTTATTATTATTTATTATTCCATCTATCTCCTTATTTAATATTATTTTTGTGTTTTATTAAACAAGTAGAATAATTTTTGTAACCCCTAATCGATAGTAGCCCTAGTAAATCCTAAAATAGATATGGAAGATCGAGGCGTCCTGAGACAAGCATTTTACAAATGCTTATTAGGATGGCCTCAACTACTGAACAGATCTAAATAACTTAGGGAATT
>DWME01010438.1:0-10215 GCA_018244795.1 Parelbella ahira ahira
CCTACATATTCGTCCGTGCTTATGTCATTGACAAAAAGTATTGTGAATGATAAAAATAAAATTATTAAATTTACTATGCAACACATTTATTTGGTTCATCTATTTGATTTATTTTCTACCAGTTATTCATTAACATTTTCTACCAATAATGATCATGACGATAGTGAAAAATTATTAGCCATACATAAACATACAGTTACATAAACAAATACTTTAAAAAATACAAAAAAAAAGATTCAGTCTATTATTTATTGGCTTTAAAAGTCAAACATACTCATTTAAAAATATTAGGCAACAAAAAAGCAAATTAATTTGACATTCATTGTTTAGCGCAGACCATAGATACCCAATTTAGCTAAAAATAGGAAGAAATTTGTTCCAGAAATCAGATACCGATGTTCTGCTATCCTTAGATAGTCGGAATACTAGATTCCCTACTCTACTTACCATGTAAAAGATACTAAAACAACAGTATAAACACTATGTTTAGCTGCAACAATAGACGTTTTGATAGAGGCACTTATTAAAGATAGACAAAACTGTACTACATGACCTGTTAAAAATATTGATTGTATAACATTATTTCTATTTAAAAGCTAAAACACTAAATTAAACATAGCATCTTCGGTAAAACCCTTCCAAATATTTATTATAAATGTCGACATTCTTAGACACATAAATATGCCAGTTGCCTGACTCCTTAAACATTCTTGTCTATGCCGTTTTGTGACATTTAACTATGTATAGACTATTGTAATTCAACGAGATATCAAGATTATGTCAATATGTCCAACATTTAACGTCATTAGTCAAATAAAGTCATTTTAATTAAATAAGTAAAATAACCTTCTAGAATACCAACGTATGTTCCTAAAATAGTAGCGGTTTAAATTTATAAATATACCTATTATACAAAGTGACATTTAAGGTGGCGATATAGCTATGTCAATAAGTAAAAAGAAATTTTGTACCCCTTTTTCTAGCATGTTCTTCGCAGGGCGGAGTGTAAGAAGTGGTATAATTAAACTTTACATAGACAGACTGCGAAAGCTAAAAGTTATATGAAAATATATTACAAATACCTTAAATTAAATATACATTATTTACACCCCCCTGTCAACGTCAGATGAACAATAGTCAGTTGTCAATCAGTAGCACAGAGAAAAGTATAAAAGTGTAAGTACTTTTTGACGTAAGTACCTCTCAAACATTTATATTTATAAATTACGCCAGAGTTTTGATCACTGCGGGACCACTAATTTTAAATATTCCTAGTGTTAATTATTACAATCTTAATTAATTCATTACTTGTTTTAACTATTATTTTATTAAAATTCCTAACTATTCGATCTTCGTGTCATAGCGCGCTAAAATTACATCGAAGGAAAACCTTAAACAGAATTGTCAATTGAAAAAGAGGTGTTAATTAATAATGATTTCTTTTTCTTTTTTCAGATTCATAGGTGAATAAAGCAGTGGCAAGATCATCTAAGAACAATAAACTTTATACACAATATACCTAAATCAATATCTACTTCCCTATATACATTTATACATAATATATTTACCAGTAATACGCTAATAAAATATAAAAAAATTCGCCTAATAGATAGCGTGTTTCCTGGACAAGCGAAAGACACAAAAACAAACAATTTTACATTAATAAAATACCCTGATTGACTTCAGTATTGGCTATATTAACTTTTCAATTATTATAATCACACTGAGATGTTTACATTGTCACCACGTTTTATAAATGTATAAATGATAAGATAGAATGTTTGATTGAATATTAAATTACCTTATTTGCAACCACCAATTTGTCAGCCATTGTTAGAGGTCCGGCAATATGTTAATTACAATGTTCGGTAATACGTACCTATACCTATTCATCTATTAATCTTCATATTCATCATATTATGTATGTATGTAATTATATTTGATTTTTTTTACTTTTATTAAAATGCAAAGCAAAAATTGCGTCCCACTTGATGGCAAATGATCACCGTCGCCTATAAATATTTGCAACATCAGAGCGGTTGTAATACCTATATAAAATAAAAAAATAAATACTTTTAGAATAAATAAATTGCAAGTTTTGTTTGAATTGTTTAGCATAGTAAAGAATATAATGTAAAATAAAAGTCATAACTCATTATCATGGTCGTATTATTTCCAAACAATCTATGTATATTTTATTATGTTCAAGAGTTAAATTGCTGCTCTACTAATTATATTACTGCATACATACATATTGTCACGGATATTCCTCATGGGGGCAGGCAGACACTCAAGACTTACCGGTTACTGTTATAATCGGACAAAATTATTTCACTAGTTAGTACTAGTGAAATAATTTTGTTCATCAAAAACATTATATTCCTGACACGTAGGTATTATTATATAAGATTTATTTATTGATACCCTTTATTAATCTTCTTCCATTTTTAGTTCTCTGGTTTAATTAATGATCTTCCTCGGTAGTCCTTAGTCCTCTGATTTACTGACTGAACCTCTTCGATTATACGTAATTCCTCTTGTCTCATTGGTAGTTCTCTTTTTAAATTATAATTGTTCGTTTGGATTTGGTTAGGTTCCATTGATAAATGTTAGTAAACTTAACATAGTATTTACATAACACAGGTTTTAATAATCTACTATTGAAATTGCCTGTAATGTACCAATTCAAAATGTTTGATTCATAATGAACCATATACTTATAACTATATCTAATATGTAGCATTAGAACCCAACACAAGAATAACTTGTTGTCTTGAATCAATCATGTGAATCATGATTGAATCATACTCTGGCCGAACTCGCGCATTTTTTTATCGGGATAAGGCATATCCGACTGCAGTCGGCGGTAGCTCATGAAGAAGAACGTAGTACCTATAGTTCCGAAAGTAATCGGGCCATTCTGAAAACCATACGAGAGCTAAGCTGGTACCTACACATATAATCATGTGTATGTACTGATGAGATATTTAATAGTGACACAGTTTAAATAGAAATATGTACATACGCATATAATATATGTAGTAATAGTATATAGTATGTAGTACAATAGATACATATATGTACCTATATGGAAAACATATACACATGCATATTAGAGAATTTCTATTAGTTAATAATATGTAGTAGCCCACAAAATACAAGATCCCTGTATCCCCTCCACTTTATAACAAGGCAAACCTTTATATGTTGGATTGGTATCATACCAACCCCAATCTTACCTCTTTCAAGGTTGAATATTAAAAAAAATTTATTACCTAAACTTTTGCACTTTATAATCGTAAATATAATTTCCTGCAGTTATTAAAAGAAATTTATGATTCTTATCTGAATGACTTTCCTTTCATCAAAGTGTAATTGCGAGAAATATTTTCTTAATAAGAGCTTACGTTTTAAAGCTATGTAACTAGACTCTACATATCTAGTTACTGACTTCTGTAATTATAACTTTGTAATAATAAATCAATTAGTATATCCTTGTAGAAGTAAGTATATAAATGCTATACATACGTATGTGTGTATGATGACGTACATACATATCATAGTATGACATAATATGACGTATGGCGCATAGTGTATGACATCAATCATGTCATAGCTAACGTCAGTGTTGTCCTAATTACTTCTGAAAGGAGGTAAAGTTTATTAACCTAAACCATCATCATTCCTAGAGTTCAACAGATTTATCAACAAGTAACTATTAAATATATTAATCAAAATGACACGGACACCTATCATTGATAAGAGCATCCAATATTTATTTGACACGTTACAAACAAAATCTTGGCACTTTTCACCGTTCGGCCGAAAAATTATAAAATTGTTTGTACGAACATTTTAACAGATTAAATAAAAATGAAACAAATTTAAAATGCACTGATAAGAAATAAATAATGGATTATTGTGTATTATATTTTATTTAACAATATTAAAGACTCATTTAACATACTGTTTTCTTTTCATTTTATAATTACTGACAACGATTATCCAACTTAAATCTTAAACCCGCTAAAATTCTGTCCGTCAGACGTTTTTTGACAATACCCAGACATTTAAGTAGCGGAACTAAAATTAATCTTCCTGTACTGCATAATATATATTAAAATCATACCCGTAATCTTTGCATTATCATTGCAAGTTGTTTAAATATAGGTATGTTTAGTTTTATGAACGGTCTGTTCGTTTGTACGTGATGTATATTGTTTGCGCTATTTGAATTTGAAATCATTTGAACAATTTTGACAGTTGAGTTCTGGTTATGGCTTAATTTTTTGTAAATCCACGGTTTCTGTTCATCATTTAATGTTGCGATTTTGTATTGGTAACGTAACGTCTCGCCTGCAATCCCCGAAACGGTGGGCAGAGGAGTGTAATACATCTCCACTCATTCTCCACTCTTGGTCTTTTTGTGTTTCAAATCCTAATTATGTTTACAATAGTAGAAAATGTTACTAACGAAATGTGGGCGTATAATGTAACTACACCTCTTTGTTTACCCCTTCGGAAAAATACCTGCGTGATATTACGTGTTTTTTCTCTCATTTCATTCTCTTGGGTTATTGCGTCTATAAAGGATGAAAAACCGGTAAAAGTAATATTTTGTATTATTATTTTACATTGTGATAGAATGAAATTTTTTAATTTGACTTATACTACAATTAATCATAACGCTACGATTGAACAAATAACTGCTTTAAAAATTCAAATTTTTTAAATTGAAGAACATGAAAAAAGTGGTAATGTCGTTATTAATTCTGGTATCATTCTACTGTTGGACATGGGCCTGTTCTTGTTACAAGAAGGCCACTTTCTCTGCCACGCTAGACAAGTTGAGCGAATTGGTAGATATCACACAACTATAATGTTTCTAGAGAGCTCTAAGCTGAGCAGATTTAGCGAGGGTTTCTGTACCATTTGAGCAAGTATCATCAAAAGTAAGCCCCTAATCTATCGAAATCCTAATAATTTTAACACCGAAGAAAACAATATTATCAGCTTATTAAAAATAAAAAATAAAAATAGAAGGACAGACGGACAGACAATTGCACAGATTATATAGATACAATCAAAATGAGTGATTGAGGACGCTCGACCGCCTCATTTCCTTAAGCGTTTAATTAAAAGAACTCATTATTGAATCATTAGGTTTTCTTGAAAGTAAGTTGGCTACCTTATACGTAACCAGTACTCACTTGAAAAGATCAGTTTGCCGGGAACCGCATTTCTGAACACCGCCGCGTAAGAAATGAATAAAAAACAAAAAAAATGTCATGTGCATCACTCGGATGACGGATTGCGCTTTGGAATGACATTCAAATTCTAGAAATAGTGGTATTTAAATACACAACGATTATATTGTAATCACCTTGGCTTACTGTACTTAACTGCGTGTTCTAGAACATTCGACAGTGTAAAGTCTTACTCTACATACATACGAGTATTTTGGTAATAACTGTATTATATTTTTTATGTTCTAAAACCTTCGCCGATGTTTTAGTACTTCGCTGTATATAATAACTATAGCAACTTTTTAATGTTACAGAACATTCACCAGATTTTGATACCGTAATTAGCGTATTATAATCTATCTATCAAGGATCTCTATCCTTGCAGACTATTGCAATATCTCTATATTTGGCACTCGGTGCTCTTTATCTACTCCGTAAGAGACCTGGCGTGATAATATAATAATAACGTATAGGTATGTTATTATTAACTATGTACTTAATCGAAGAAAATTTATTTCAAACTGATTAACTGCGGTAGCTTACGGTCTCAGTATGGTTGCGTAACATCATTTACTACGCAATTCGAAATGTCATTATACCTTAAATGCACTTATGTATAAGCAAATATGTAGGTACACATTGTCCACTACACCTGTAATTATATCTTCAAACGAATAAGACTCACCAGTCTTCTCCACACTCACGCCCCTAGTGTGACACGCAATAACGTGTCATGATTAAATATATTTAAGCAATTGTTATATATCAAAATCAAAGTACCTAATATTAGTGAACTGATATTTGTTTATCTGTGATAATCCATTTTGAGACTGGAACAATGACTCTTTTCAACGTTACTAACTCTGTTCTGTCTGTTCGTTCTCATAGATTCGATAAACATACATAAACTCACTCACTCGACCGACGCGACGAGGCAGTCAAAATAACTCAAACAATGATTATTGCTTGTCGTAAAGTAAATCCAGACAGAGAGAGAGTAATCGCATGGAAGCTATGCGTTACTTACATTAAAAACCTTAAGATTTTTGATAGTCAAAATTTTTTTTAAGTGAAACTTTCTAAAACTGAGAAATTAGGGATAAGTAGAACGTAGTGTTTATCAGTGTTGTCATTTCTTACATGCATTTTAGTTAAATACGAGTATTATCGACTCAGAAGGTCTTATCGATTTTGTAAATGTTATTAATTAAAAAGTAGGCACTTGTTACATTAAATGAAATATTCTATAAGCCGTTGTTATATTTATACGGGATATACTTTGATGAATTTAAATACGCGAAGTATAGGCAATTTTTTCAAAAGATTATTTTTTCGCATTGTTTTTAAATCTCTCTACATTTTCGTTCAGTTAATTTGGTCACAATTATAGGAATTTTTCGCCATACAATGCGTCGAGAAATAGTCATGTTAAGGATAAGATATTCCTTTAAATAAAATTCTGTTCAAATGTGAGTAAACTTATGAGTGAGAAAATTAAGTAAGAAAATGTATTGTACGTAAATATAAAAAAAAATATAGGGACCATTTAAATATCTCTACATATTATAGAAATTCAAGTGGTTATGATATCATACTTTTATTTTGAAGTTATATTTACATTAATAATATCTAACGACCGTTAAGACGATAGATGTATGTAGGTACGGATTTCTTAGTATGAGCAGTGCATATATAAAAGAATATTTTACAGATCATATAAACGGATATACAACTTTTTAACTACTTTTCATAGATATAATCAAGCAATATGAAAATAATTAAATATTTTTTGTTTTAAATAGCTATTATTTGCTGTCTGTATGTGCAACAGTATTTAAGGCAATAAGGTTGTGCAATTTATATTTCTATAATTTGTTTTAAAAGCCTTGATTTAATGTAATAAAAAGCAATAAAATATTGTAGTTGTAAAAAGTTTGTGTCAAAAATGCGACTGCAGCAATTTCGTTGCTGCTAAACTGAAAAGCTTATATTATAGGTACACCTGTTTCAAGACAATTGGAAGCGTACAGCAAATACTATAGAGAAAAGTAGAGTTAAGAACTTTGACGGTATTGTGTCTTAAGATTCAAATACCACGTGTGAAGTTGACCATTCAACATTGTGGCTTACATCTTCTCTACTCTCTATATAATATACATAAAGATATTAGACAAAATGATGAAATAATACAAAATAATTTGTTTACGAATATAATTTTATTAACAATTTACTTTAATGACTGTACTATATTTACAATTTGCGTTTTAATAATATACATTTATACAATCTCTTTCGAGCGCCTAAGCCTATGATCTATGGGTGACCTAATTCGTAAGGGACTTGCTATACCACCCTCGAGTAACGACAAGGAATCTTGAGCGACGAAATTATCTAAATTGTTACATTTTTACAGAACTGACAAATTACTTGCTCTACATATGTAAGTTTACATTAAACGTAAATTAATTCCAGTTATTGTCATGAGAACAATACTGATAGAAATAATTTCAACCTAATAAATAGATAGCAGATAATTAACTAAAACTCTATATAACTTTTACCAAACATTAATCAAAACCAAATCAGGATGACTCTACCAAGAAAAAAATTGTCTAGTATCCATCTATTTTTATATAACTAGGTAGATTTATTACGTATGTATGTATGTGTGGCATCTCTACACGAGTCTCTCACTCATCGTCTACCCGCTGGCGGTGTAACAAATCGTAGCCCAATTTATTTATCAGTATTGTAGGATAATTTATTTTAGCTATTTTAACACTAAACAGTAGTAATAAAGAAATAAATTTCGTTGTTGGACGTGTTGTTGGAAGCTGTCATGAGATATTTGATATTCTCGAACTCTACCAATGTACATTTTTCATAAGGCGCTGTATGGGTTTGAATATTATATTACATATTATAAGGGATTGGTCTAAATTAAAATGAATTTATGAAAAAACAGAGTTGTTTTAAAGTACACCTGTAGTTTTTACAATTCATATATCATCACGCCTGGTCTTTTATGGGCTGGGCGGATAACAATTGAACTATAATTTTTATTTTGTGCAAAATAAAGAGCTCCGTTTTCGCTTCCCGCTTTATTATAAATACTATAAATAATAAAATAAGTAAATTTGCAACTACAACCATTTTACTAAAAGTACATGGTCAATACCGTTTATAATAAAATCATTAAAACAAATAACACTAATGATTAATGATTTAAGAGTAAGAAACACTTTGATTGTAGAGTTGATATTTTTGTGATTCATTGACTTCAATTAACAAATTATAACAAAACAAAAACATCATTTCCCATCTACTGAACCTTCCCATTTTATTTTACAATAATGCCTCAATTAGTTCTAAAGTTGCGCTGAACTTTTTAAATTGAAACACATTGACATAGCTCTATATTTTTTTCAAATATATTATAAAATTAAAACTGTACTAAACATATGATAATTTGGTACACATAAACTTGGATAAATTTAATTAAACTGCAAAAGTTACAATAAATAGACATCTCTACTGAACTCTATATCGCGTAAGTATTTATCAAACGTTGCGTTCGGAACGCACCTGTAGCCCGCCGGTGCATTAGCGGCGTGCGCACCTAATCAATTCATATTCAAACACCGGCTAACATAGTTGCATGTTATCAAAAGATCGACTAATTAATTACAATGACAATTTGCACATGCAAAAGTAATACTTTAGTCCGACTTCTTTAGAATCACCTGCAGTAAAAAACTATCTTACACACTCTAATATATTCCACTCATTGGTAGTTTCGTGTTGTATTGAATTGTATCAACCGATACGAATATAATCAAACAGAATGTTAATTAATATAATATTATTTTGAACAAACTTGTTAAATCATTAGATGATTTATAATTATGGTGATGATGATGATGATAATTTGACGAATATTATCATTTGTTATATTTGAATTTTTGATAACCCTAGAGATGATGTAAACTGAGAGCAAATTGGTTATAATATTTCTATATGAGTTTACTAGAATCATTAGATTTATATTTTTTTTCTGATTTAGATAACCAGCGCTCTGACGCTATAACAGAATGTACAATAGGTATGTACCTACTTACAAAAAAAATATCGAAGAAAATGTTAATATTTCTACAACTTCGCTTTAGAATTAAAGAAAATTATTAATTTTAAAATCAAATTATTGTAATTGAGAATTAAAAATTAATATCGTACCTATTATTTCAAAGCTCTATATCAGCCGTTTATATAAAAATTCTTGACGCTGGAAATCAAGAAAGGTCTTAGTATAATATATATCGTACATAAGTTAATAACAAATAAATTGGTGTATCACAAGATAAGGTTATTGATTTTTGTTTAAAATTCTAATAACTTATATATTATGGACTTGTGGCATATTTGAAAAATATTAATTTCAAATTAATTAAAGAAATCGATATTTTATTTTCTTGCTCTATGAAGATACCTACATATATAGATGTTGAACAGTAAACGTTTATAGTCAATAGGTTTGTGACCAATTTACCAAGTTAATACAGTTATTTCGTAAGAAGTAAATTTTGTTCTCTTGACGAAACTAATATCTTAGCTCAAAAGGTCTTTATCGCTGTATTACTGTGCAAATAATAATTCATATTTAGTTTAGAATTTTACATATTCATTATGTAAAGTAGAGCGCTGCATTATTAATTAAAGGTTGTATCATATTCTGATTTTTTGAAGAAAAGTAGAGTAAATTTTAATTTTAAAGGGTATATGTATATACCTACAAATTAGACGAAACTTTACGATTTTCCGACGATTATACTCAATTATTTTATTTGTATTTAAATTAACTAAGAAGTACAATTGTTTGTCTTCTTGTAAATTGGAATTTGCGACAATATAATTAATTATCTGTATTTTTTCCACAAAATCATTGTGTAATAATTTATCATAAAGCAATAGT